>JAULBW010020862.1:0-89736 GCA_032358265.1 Vaucheria bursata | reverse complement strand
GTATAATTACACAAATCTCTCTGAATTGTACCGCAGCTACAAACAGAAATAGTACTTTAGGAAGTTAATTCCTAACATGAGGACTGTTTTCAGTTGTCTATTATTGAGAGGTATTTTGAAACTGAGCTTGCAACACGATAAAAAATATCACTTAAAGCATTTCATTTAAAGTCAACTGTGTATAACAGCTTTTTTTGTTCAATAGTTATTGTGCTCAACACCCTCATTGATTCTTACATTAACAAGAGTGCTCGTGAACATAATTAATTCAGTTTCAATTTGATATAATCAATTAGCTGAGGATAAGAAAAAAAAAGCAGTAAAACATTATTACAAAATAAACTACATTTCATGTAATCTAGGATTTTAATTGTTTCAAAGCAATTTTATGTTAGTGGTGGAGACATGGAAGTAAATGATGCTCAATGGCATAGTGCGTTTGCTTTAGACAATCTTTGATAGGTGGAAAATACTTAATTTGGTGTAAACAAAAAAATAATTATTTTTGGGATAGTTCGTTGAAAGATAGGTTCAAGGGGTCTTAAAATTTAAGATCCTTTTCAAAACTATACTTGAGGTTCCATGAAATTTTTCGCATATTTAATTATCTTTTTTACTCTTTATTTGAAGGTATCAACTGTGCCGCAAGCTTTTAAACCAGCGAGTTCTTCTGTAATCTATTGTTCATTTCATGTAGGAATCCTTCTGTTCGCTCAGGAAGTATGTTCTTGGTTGGAAAAGTTGGAATAACATTGTCAGACCTTTCTTTTTGTCAGCTTCTAGTGACCCAAATTTTAATCAATTTGATTATTTGACTACAAATTCTGGAGTAGGAAGAGGATATACTGCAGTGCTAGTTATTCCAACAGGAATCGGTGCCTCAATAGGAGGTTACGCTGGCGATGCCTTATCTGTAGCACGGTGAGAGTCATTTTCTTATCTGAAATCTTTGATTTTTGCATAAGATTTTCTATCAGATGTAAGTAAGCGTGAAAATGTTAAAAAATTATTTTGAAAACTCAGGTAAGTAATTTTTTGTGTTATTAGAGGAATTATATTATTTATTTGAAGAAAACTTCTTTATTTCTTGCCCTATTTTGGTTTTAGTGCATTTGTGATGATTTTAAAATCCCTCGGATTGATAAAATGATGCATTTAGCTTAAAAATATTTTTCCTGCAGAGTTATTTCATCAGTTGTGGATAATCTGATAACGCATCCCAATGTCATGAATGGAGCCTCTTTGTACTGGCCTGAATCAAATATTCTTTATGTTGAAGGATATGCTTTAGATCAGTTTTGCGCTGGAAGGTATTAGAAACTTAAGAACTACATTGAACAATCTTAGATAAATGCAAAAGTTAAGAAAAGTTTTGTTTATTTCCAAAATCTATTGTAATTGAAAGCAAAAATTTATATATATATATATATATATATGTTTGACTAGAATTTTTAGATGATAAGTAGTGCCCCAAATTATAAGTTTCATAGAAGTTTGATTTTGTATAATTATATAGATATATAAACATAATCGTTAACTAGTAGGAATGACTCGAATATATAAGTGGTTTATTTGAAAGGCCATATTTAATCATTTATTAGAATTTTTGTTGTTAGCTATACGTTTTTGTAGGTGGGGACTACTACCCACTACTCATACTAGCCATCGTATTGGACTTGTATTAGACAAAGGTTTGGATGATGAAATGAGATTAAGGCACTTGCAAGTTGCAAACGCAGCACGTGCTACGCTAGGAATAAATGCTGCTAACTATATAGTTACTGAAGAGGTAACCTTTGATATTGCGCACATAGATACATCAATTTTAGTTTTTTCATTTCTTAACACAGAAGATGACTATTTATGTTTGATATTGAATAATACTGCCCAATGCTGTAAAGTTTTTGACCAAAAACTTTGCCTCATCTTTTATTTCAATATACTGTAAAATTAAATGTTGAATATCTCTTGCCTACTAAGAAATATCCGTGCAATTTAGAGCAAAAATGATTTTTGAATTATATAAGCTTACTACACTTAATTTTCCTCTGGCACCACATACTTTGATGTATAGCAATATTTCAGTTAAGTTTTTGAAATTTTAGGTTGATATTATGAAAAGTACAGTTAACTTCGAATAAAATGAATTTGTTGGTACCACCAAATTAATTCTTGATAACCGAAATTTGTTATATCTGATAATCTGAAGCTGAATTTGGTTCAGCATGGCTTTTTCGTTATAAGTGAATATTCATTAAAAGCAAATTTGTTGCATTCGAAATTTACTGCAGTACATTTAGGATTTAGGAAAAAAAATTTGTCCGGAGTTATAGAGATTCAATTTCTTATTAGCCAATAGGAGTGGACATTGAACTTTCAGTATCCGGTGCAAGTTGGGGCACTGTAAAGAATGTAGAAACATTTCTTTCTGCTTCTAGAAGGCTGATTAGCGAATCAAAATGCACGGCCATTGCTATTGTTGCTAAGTTTCCAGATATTGATATGGAAAAAAGCATGCATCAAGATTACATTGAAGGAAAAGGGGTGGATCCTGTAGGCGGGGTAGAAGCGCTAATTAGTCATTTGGTAAGCTTTCATATGCTATTTCACTTAACTTCTAGAGTAAGTTTCTTCAGATATAATGAATTTATTTGGACCATCAAATTGATCAGTTATATCCAAAATTTGTTGTATTTGAAAATCTGATACTGATCTGGGACACAATATGATTTTTTAGTTCATCTTCTTATAAGCAAAAATTCGTGTAAAACGATTTCAATTGTCAAAAGTATACAATATATCAAAGTGTTCTATCGTTCACGCAAAGCAAATGAATGGTCATCATTTCTATCAGTGACTTAATATCCATGTTCTTTGTTATGTTTAGGAAAGCTTTAGAAATATTTAAAGCTGAGTTTATAATATTTGATGAGTGATTTAAAAAGGATTGAAGGGCCATATATATATTTTGATGACTTTTCAGGTGCTCATTTTCTATGAAAGGTCATATTTCTGGATAATTTTTTAATGGTAAATAGCAATGTAAGGGCCTATTCTATATTTTCATTAATACAAATTGATGATATTATGATATCTGCATTTTCAATCTAGATTGTTCAAGAACTGGATGTGCCGGCTGCTCATTCCCCTGCAATATCTCCTTCAGGGGTGGAAAGAGGCGTATGTCCCCGAGCCTGTGCTGAGGAACTTGGATACACTTTTTTGCCCTGTGTGTTAGCCAATCTCCACAGAGCTCCTAGCTTTGTAACTTCGAGAAGTGACCCTCGATCCAAACATGTAATACCTTTCTATAACTTTCGTTATACATAATGAAACATCAAAGCATAACGAATTATTTATTGAACTGTGATGTCATCATATTTGAAGTAATCAAAAATTCTTCTAAATTTTAACTAGTTCCATTCCGAAAGAATAACTATACAAAAGTTGGGATTATTTTATTTTTCAAGTTGAAGAAAAAGATATCAATGCACAAATTCTTGCTCCATTTGGGCTGGCTTACGGTATCTTTCTTGCAGCGCTGAGGTCATTTGTGTACTAAACTGTGGCAATTATTGCAAGCTTTGCTTTTCCACCAAATCAAAGTTTACTGCTTACTGCCCTGTCATTTTCTAGTTCAAATAAATGCAGAATTATTGTTCTGTAACTCAGTTCAAATGCAAGTGGGTAATTATTTTAAGTTATTTGTTTTTTTCACTTTAACTGTTTGCAATAAAATCAACTGTTCTGTGCTTATGCATCCCACGCAAAATATTTTGCTTCAGACAAATTTACAGCTAAAATTAAATATATTTATTTTAGGCATTGTGGGCTAGTGATGTAAATGCTTTTATAGGGCCTGCTTCTGCAATGGGAGGTCCAGGCGCTTTAAGGTGACATTGCTCTTTTAAAATGAAGTGTTTCGAATGTTAATTTTGATAAAATCTGTCATATTACGTTTTTAATTGAGTACCTAACAGTGACTATGCTATGTTCATTAAGCATCAGATATAGAAAATTTTTATTTTGTGACATTACTGCAGCTAAAAATATAGTGCTGGAGTTTTTTATTTTTAGAATTGTAATTCATGTGCATTGGTATTTTATGATATGATCTTTTAAGAAATCGTTTAAAAAAAGGAATAATCGATCGTGTTTATTTTTTGTCTTTATCATACCAACATTTTTGATGAATAATACCATGGAAAAGAGCTTCAATAAGTTAAAAAATATGTATTTTCTAAACAGTATTTTGCCTAGCATGAATTTTAATTGGTGAACCGCCATTTTTCATCCACTTTTAATAGGCTTGATGTTAATCTGAACTGGCCAAAAAATAATTTGCATGAAAAATTTTGGTATGATCATAATTTTGTACCCAAATTAAAAACATAAAAGTTGAATTAACTTCATGTGATTGGTTATATGAAATAGGACAACTTTAATAACCCATTTCTATTTGCTGATGACTTTTCATTTGCATGATCATCTTGAGATATGAACCGATAATAATTCATCAAATTATTCTAAAATAATTGATTTCTTATGTTAGTATGAGTGAAAGGTCTTCAGTTTTGATGATTGGTGTGGAGGATAATGAAACAGTTATGCAAGCAAGAGGAGAAGACTTGGGAATGAAAGGGATAGTTAAAGTTGGATCTTATTTAGAAGCTGTTGGATTGCTGGCAGCCCACAAACTGGGTGTAAATCCTTCATGCCTTACTAAAAACATAATGCCAATTCAAGAATTACAATGATACAAAGGCTTGATTTGATGTATTCAGTGTTAGGTAAAAAAAATTTTGTAATTGGATATATTTGATATCATTTAAGAAAAATTGTATTTTGAATTTAAGCGCTGCAATGATTGTAATGTAAGTCATTATAACTATCTGAATATTAATATCCACAAAATTATCAAGGGCATTTCTATAATTTGATGTAATGTAGAAGAGCTTGATTGCGTTTATTTCTGAGTGAAAATCTAAGACATTTTTTACCCTTTCAGCTTTATGCATTAATAGTATGCATAACTCCTGTGTATTACATTTAGGGGGCAATTTTGTTCAATGTCAATATTACATATAGTTTCATATAAACTTTCAGTTCTGTTTGGTTTGAAATTCAACATTTTTTAAAAACATGATTATTTCATTTAATTCGAGTAAAATCTATATTATCCTCAATTCTTTCCATTTTATCTATTCAAATGCATGGCAGCAGCATTTATATGCATTACATTCTGATATAGATATTTGACTAAATTTTAATATTACACATACTGAAAAATTCATATTAAAAATTGCTCAATTTTAAATGAAATTTTTATTATTCATCTTCAAATGATTACAAAATCTAGTGGAAATAATTGAGTTCATATTGATAATAAATGTTGAATGAAATCGAAATAAGAAGGGCCGCAACACTAGGATTACAACAAAACATTAAAAAGAGAGATTAGAATGAGAAGAAAAAGTAATAATAGAAAAGACACGGACTGAATATCAATGTGCTAGAGAGAGCATGACCTTAAAGCAGCATATTCACAGATGTACGAAAATGAAGAGTTAATATAAATTAGTGTTAAGACCTGCAATGAAAAAGAAATCAAAGGAGCAAGAGAGGATAGATCATACAAAGTTGACAAAACAATGGAGATGGGCCAGCAGCAATAAAAAGGAAAAAGAGAAAAGAAGGAAAGCAAGTGCGTTAACTTTAGTGTGCATGCATTTTTACAAATGAATGGAAACGCAAACATGAAATATAAATGAATTGTTTATGACTAGCTTGAACTTGATGACTAGACACATTCCAATTGGTTGATTTGTGAAGCATCATAAAATAAGAATAGAACATGAATTCCCATTTGCTAATTTGCGGAGCATGATAGAAAAATATGAAGCAGAACATATAATATAGAACATGCAGATCTAAAGAGAAGTTGTAGTCCTAGCAATTTGTCAGATGACCAAAGTGCATATTGAAGATTAAATATGTTGGGAATGTATTTGCATTGCCAACACACCGGTAATCTCTACTAAATTCTATTGCCACTTGTTCATCATACCAAAATCTAGACTCCAAAGCGTGCTTATCATGAAGTGGCAAATGTCATTACAAAATATTATATTAGGAGTAACATATGAATTATTGGAAATACCAGATAGAATTGTAAAAAAACAATAAACCAGCAATGGATAACAGATCATAATCTTAAACAGCAAATGTAACTGTACTATAGAAGTCCTGACAATGAAATTCTTCTTTGAAAGATAGTCTTTTATGCCTGAATCGATTGTAAAAGGCTATGTAGCTCTTCATAGATAAGAGTTTCAGCTGGGATATATATTTTTGTCATGCAATTTATTTGAGGTAAGAATTAGACTTGTTTGAATAAATTCAGGCATCTGGCTACTATACAGATATTTTTTGTGATTTGTCTAACATAGTAAATTTTTTAATAGTGGTTCAGTATTTCAATTTCAAAATTTGAAATATTTCTAAGCTTCTTAGTCTCTGCAAAAGTATTAAGCAATAAGTATTCACTGTCTGAATTTGGTATGCTAAGCCAAATCAATTCCTGGCAAGACTCTTCTCACCATCTTGTTATGGATTTAACTTCTCAACCATGCTCTTCCCAAAAGCAAAAGACTGATTTATAGTAGACATAAAAAAATGCATTTAGTAATAAAAGTATTGGCTTTTACCAAACTGTTTGGCACATACAAATGAAATATTTGTAGCATCACTGTTGTGACACACAATAAAATACGTAAACAATGCAAGATAGTAACAGCTTAAATGTACATTATATCTCAACCTGTGTTGTGAGAAGTGATTACACTTCTCTAACACAACATTACTAATTTCAGACCTATTGTATGATTAGCCACTTATTGAAAATATGACTAGCATAAAATGAAGAATGTTTCAAATAGGAAAATATACAGCTAAAATAGGAAAAGGAATTAACTTATAATATAAGTTAATTCTTGACAATTATCTGACATCCAACTGTAATATAAAACAAAAAAATTCCAATCTAGTTATATCAAGAAATAATCCATTCATTGGCAAAACTATTTTAAAGCAGTACATTTGCAATGTTTCTGACTTATATCAAATCTTGCAGACTGTTAGTTGGTAATTAATGCAAAAAAATTTTTTGAGTCTCTGCTAATCATGCATCTGTTTCATTTTTCTGCAAAATATTATGAAACTATTGCTTGTTAAAAAGTTCATAATACTGCCAAGATACTAATCTATCTGTTATTATTTTTTTCAACATTTTCACAAATTTGAGATTCTATTAATATGACATTTTGACTCAACTAATGAACACTTGCATGCTTCAAACTATGGTAACTAATTTTTTTGCTTAAACCTAGTTTTCAAGTTCTTATTTGATGGACTTATAAATATGTAAACTTTGAAAAAATGATTTCCATTGACTCTAAATTTGCTCTTGCTCTAAACAGATTTGATTCACATGTTTCACTGGTAAGTACTTTATTTAATTAAATAAAACTCATTGAAGTAATTCACTAGAAAAACTTTTGATGTTAAGTTGCTTGAACCTTTTGCCTAGAATTTTTCTGTATTTGTACAGCAATGGGGTAACCAAATTTTTGGTTCCAATAGATTAAATACCAGTCAAAGCTTTATTGAGTGAAACAAATGTTTTTACTTCAGACATTGCTGCAAGACGTAAATCTTATTGAACTGTAGTTATATGATTTAATATAGAACATACTAATATACTGATTTGTTCTTAGTTGTTAAAATCTAATATTAAAATTTTTCAATCTACAATATGTTTATATCTGTATATATGTGTGTATGTGTGTATGTGTGTGTATTTAAGCATGGAATTTTAGTGGAAGCACTGCCAATGGTTTTGAAAAACCAGCCATTAATACATATTTTTGTTTGATTCATGAATGAGAAGAGCAGCAATATTTATTGAGACAATTTAATTTTAAAACTGAGAGGTAAAAAGGACAACAGTTTGCCAGAGGCATAGAGTCAGTTTGGCATTTTCTCAAATGAGGCATGAAATGGTACATACATCCATGCATACAATATTTTAACTTTTGTAATATTTAATTGTTTTAAATCTGTTTAGTATTTTAGAACTCTCACAGCCCAACAGTAATTTGAAAAAAGAATTGGACCCAAATCATTTTCAGCAATCAGAAAAAATTTGTGCTTGGTTTAGACATGTACTTGATGTTCGTTGCTTGGGTAATAAACATGCTTGAAAAAGTAAACCATAACTTTCAAGTTCAATGCTTTGTGTTACTGGTGACAATGTAATACTATATCTGTGCTTAATTAAACTTTTGCTGAAAGAGACTATGATGTTTTACACTAGACACTAAATTTGTAGTAACAAACCATTTTCTAAAGTAAAAGTTTCAGCAGGAGAGTAGTGCTTTTTTCTAGTAATTAAATTAAGAAAGTTTTTACAGATAGTCAGAGAATAGAATAAAAATCCTGGAATTGTTTGGTTAACTTTTTATTGGTCATTTAGAGCATCATTTGTGGAGTAAATATATTCACAATTGTTATGTATTTGAATTTAGGTTTTATTCTTCTGTACCTTCATCTTTTTCACTTAAAAAACATTTTACTATGATATCAACTTTTTTTAGATATAGGCACTGAATATCTATGTGAGACTGATAATACTTTTGATGTCATCATGTTAAACCAAGTTGTATATCTGATTAGTCATAAAGCCTTGAAAATCTGGTACCCTTTAAGCTCTGTATATCATTTAGCACAAGATTTTTGTCTGTATGAAACAGTGCCATTCTTGATTTAAGTATCTCTGATGAAAATCTTGATTGACAATATTTTTATTTGCATTTTTAAGCAAGATAAGCGCAGACAAGAAATCAGTCAATAAGGTAGAGAGATGCAAACATACCCAGTATTATAATCAATATGATACGTACTCAAAACTTTAGCTATTTCACTGTTTCTCCATGGTTTTTAAATGCTTTCTACCAAATTATTAGACAATACATTTTTTTGGCTTGGATTGAGTAAATGCTCGTATTTTTTACTCTTTATTGGCTCAAGTTTATTTTGTCAAAATAATGTGTACTTTTACAAAAAGATGCCAATTTTATGACTAAATAGTTTCATGACTGGATCCAATGTCTTTTGTATTCTACATTCATTTTACTCAGTTGACCAAAAACCAATATTTCTAAATATTTTGTCACCGTGTGATAAAAATGTACAACAAGTATTCTTGAATACTTCTTCAGTATTTCCAAGTACGTTATCAAATCTCTGCAATACAACTCCACTTTCTACTGACATATTTAATACACCTCTTGGAATGTAACTAGGTTTGTTTTGTTGTTTTATATTTACTTTGCATTTAAATATAACTGTTTCATATCATAATGTAATTCTTTCACATATTGCTTTTGCACCGTCGATACTACATCTGTAATACTAACATATTTATTAACACCCATTCAAGTAAACCAATATAAGGTTTACTAAAAAGGTAAAAAATCTTCATTTTAAATGAGACTAATGGTTTTCAAGTACCATTGATGAGTAAAAATTTACAGTAATTCTAATGAGCACCTCTTGCCTATCTTTCTTGCACCATAAGTTCCAAAGGTATACTCATGTGAATCTTAGGACTTTTTTCATGCAGTAAATTTACCGTCCTTTAGCAGCATCACCAGTTTTAAGATTCTTTCCTAACTGCTCATCATTGTTTGACATTTATAAATGCTGATTAAAATATTTGAAATTTTTTTAAATATATTTGATCAGTTGATACATTCATGAAAACAAAAAGTATAATTCTTTTTCCTTATAGTATTATTACTTTCATTATTTTTAGCTTTTTTTGAAGTCTTCTATTTCTGTTGATGCAATCAAGAGTAAAAAATTTATATTTCTTTGTGCTTGATTGTAGAAATACCTTTTCTTTACATTCATTAGTTTTTGAGGTTATTGTTGGTACAAAAGTTTTGAATATTTAAATATTCCTTTTGTAGGATTATACATTCATTGTAATGCATTTTTTTGCGTCTTTTGTTGTTTGCATGTCATGCATGCTAAAATGCAAAGTTAATTTCAATATTGCTGTGAAGTCAGAGCATGAGCAAGTAAATTTGTTAAATAGGCAAACAACGTAAATAATTACCATTAAAATTTGAACTTCGTTCTATGGTCATTTTTTGCAATATATGCAGCAATATCTTCATTTGCTTATGCCTCTAAGCCAATTTTACTCGTTGCAATCATTAAGTTGAATATCTGTTTGCCAATATTTTCAATTCAATATTCACGATAATATTATTGCAAAAGTGAAAGGATCTGCAAAAAATTCAATGAATTTTTAAAAATGCCATTAAAAATAAGAATGCTGTTTGCTAACTAGAATTAAGCAAGTTCTGAAGAGGAATTGATTTTAGAAATGTACAATTTAAATTATAGGGACTAGGGCCATGACTCAAGCCGGCTCTGGTCCGAACTAGCATTCTTTCTTCAACAAGCTATGCTGAATGCTATGTCGATCGGCTCTTTTGTAAAATATTGAGTCAAAACATACCCCGGGGTCAGCTCATAGATTTGCATGGCTTCGGGCCGAGCTGGGCCGAATCCTTTTACTTGAAAATGAAGTTTCCGAATTAAACAATTTGTCTTGATAAAATAAGAAAGTTTTGATTTCAATCTATTGCAGAAATTGACAGCTAGACATACTGGTAAAGACATTCAATGACTAACATGTCGAAATTTTTGGTGCTCTCCTTCACCGCCTCAAGTAGTGGACGCCTGGTTGCATTCTCCAATTTGAATAGTGCCAATGTTAGATTAAATTTTCAACGCGGGAGAATCATGATGGCAAGCCTTTTATCTCTCTCTATCAACTTTGAACAATGAATTTCTGGCAGTTATTGTGAATAAACTTCGAATTTTCAATATGTGAAGATGAGTACCGCATCGGACAAGCCAGTCACTCCCGATTTTACCACTCCAGTGGATCTGGACAGCATCAAGCTTTCAAAACCATCTCGTCCAGTGGCAAAATCAGAAAAGTGGATAGGGCTTGAAGGACTTCAGCAACGTACATCTGGATCTCTTATACCTGATACACTTAAGCAGGTAGTGCATTAATTTTTTCCATCATCTTAGTTTCTCCCTAAATAATGTTAACTACTAGTTTTACTTCCTACTATATTACACTAGATGGAAGATGATGAAGTATTTCAAATGACAGCAGCCAAGTTAAAAAGTATGGGGCAAAAGAAAATGACTTTAGAAGAGAAAAAAATGCGTCGCCGTGCTTTGGATGATTTGAATTTACCCACTTTTCAAGAGCACTTGGCCAGATCCAATTTAAATATTTCTAGAACTGCATCCACAATTCTTCAGCTCAATATTGGTAAATTATTTTCTGTTATGTGCTTGAAGAAATTTTCCAGAGATTACCGTATCTTTACTGATATAACTTAATGTGTTTACTTTTTATAAAATTAACAGTTACATAAAGAAGATAGTGTTAATTTTTTATAATCGCAAGTTTTTGCATAATATCGAATGAATAGGATTGTATTGCAATCAAGCATGTGGACATTGCCATGTGGAATCCTCACCAAAACGCACAGAAACGATGAGTAGAGAGGTCGCGGATAAATGCTTAGCAGTTATGAGAGCCACCCATTCTGTCAAAACATTGGATCTTACTGGTGGTGCTCCTGAATTAAACCCTCAGTTCCGATATTTGGTCGAGCAGGCCAGAGACTATGACATTGAAGTAATCGACAGGTGTGATAATTTACGATAAATTTCAGATACAGAAAATTTTCATTTAGCAAGTTTTTACCTCTAATGAATAAATAACAAAATCATATTATGTTCAGTAGAAATTCAAATTTTTGGACATACGATTTTCGGAAACATAGATTCAATAATTTTGGTGTTCCCGAGAAATTTTTCATATCCGAAGTGTATGCATATATAAATGCCTGCGCAAGTGAAATTCAAATCATTTTCTTGATGATGTTTATGCAGAAAAAATCATCCAATGAATAGCACCATGTCAGAGCTTTTAGTACTAATTTGAAGGAATAATTATTTCAACAGAAACATGGAAAATTCTCTTTAGTCGGTTCATAATCAAAATGGGTAGTATATATAAGTTAAATGATCTGGAATTTTTTTGCAAGGAATGTACTGTATCATATTGTTGACAGATGTAATCTGACTGTGCTTCAAGAGCCAGGACAAGAAGATCTGGCTGAATTTTTAGCAAAAAATAAAGTAAGTTCTTAAAGTTATGCAAACTTGTTTTTCTATTAGCTTAATGCATTTACTAATTTTTGGCATCTTCTTCTGGATAAGAAAGTCTGTGCGTAGTCTTCTAGACATGATTTTTTCAATTTTATTTATTTTTTCTACTGGTATATATAATGTATATTAAAGATAAATAATCCAGCATAATTTATTTCTGATTAACGAAGTCAATGCACATAATTATTATACTCAGGTTAAGCAATAATTTTAACTATTTACAAATATATATATGTATATATATATTTATCCGGAAATTGAATTTTATTAAATATTTTTTTATTTTTGATAATCTGAAGGTAAGGGTAGTTGCTAGTCTACCATGCTATACCCCCAAAAACGTGAATATGCAGAGAGGAAGTGGTGTGTTTGACCGTAGTATATTAGCCCTGAAAACGCTAAATGAATTGGGGTACGGTAAAGAAGGGTCTGATTTATCCCTTGATCTAGTGTACAATCCGTTAGGCGCTTTTTTACCTCCACCGCAAGACAAATTGGAAGAAAAATATAAGGTGCACATATTTCTTTCTTCACATACAGATTCATATTTGAATTCATGTATACCTAAGGCTGCAATTAAGATAAGGTCTTGAGAAAATCGATATCGATATATCCAGGAAAAAGATTTTGGAAACTTGGTTGTAAGAAATTGCCTGTTAGTTTTCCACCATCACAATTGGTCATTTTCTTTTTTCTGGGGGTTCTTTATTGAGTTTTGTGCAATTTTTTGGTCAGTATTTGAAATTATGGGTCTTTTCAAAATGAAGTAGAGAAATTTTTTTTGTAGGTCTTAGGTGTAAGTTTTTATATAATAGTTTTTATTGATGTACACTAGACTAGTATACAATCTAATTTGCTAGCTGGAGCTTGAATACGTAGTCAGAGAATGCGTTTCTAGAATATTTTTATTATGCTTCAATCCTTGATGACTTAATCTTCCTTCTCTGCTATTTCTGAATTGCTACTACTCATAAACGTAATGCGCAGGACTCTGAGTTGCTTATGAATTTTATCGGTACTGAGATAGGATATTCTCACTCAAGGCCATTCTCTTAGCATACACTTAGGCATATCTGTTATCTTATCATTCGTTATCCACAATATCCAATCTTAAAGCTACACTCATAGCTCTTAGGTTGTGTCATAGCTAGGAATCAGTCCGACACAAATGCAAGTGTCAACATCAGCGCAAAAAAATATTTTATCTTTAGATGTTTGTAACATGTATTTATGTTCATTTGCTTTGTATTTACATATTTTAAAAAATGTCTAGAACTACACAGAACAAATATAAAATTTTTTCTTTTCAGTATATGCCTTTTCATCATTTTTACTTTCAAGTTCGAAAAAGGGCCATTTTTTAGTTTTAGAGATTTTTGTTTAGGAAGAGCTTATGGAAGCATTTGGCATATCGTTTACAAATCTCTTTACGATTACGAATATGCCGATTAAACGCTTTGCTGATTTCTTGTATAGAAGAGGCGAACTGAAAGATTATATGGAATTGCTCGTTAGAAATTTCAATCCAGCTGCATTAAAGGTTGGCTTGTATCATCCTACTCACTTTCACTCTACAGTTATCTGTATGCATGTGTGTACATGTACACTGTATGTTTGTAAAGAAAAATTACATGATGAAATTCTATTAAATTGGACTTGAAAGTGCTCAAGATATTGCTAGCTCTGACTACTACTATTTGCTCATACTGATATAGACTATTATGGAATATGATTCAGTATAGTAGTTCATTTCTATTTATACTGACAGTTTATGATGATACAGACTAGTATACTATGATATATAGTATAGTAGTCAATATTTGAATATGCAGCTTTTAGAACAAACTTGTATAACTTTTCTATGATAAGTACAATGCTCAGTCTTTTCCTGTTATTTCTCTGCATCTCTGTACAATTTTAATGATATTTTTGATGCTTTCAATTTAAATTGTTTCGTTTAGCCATCCAAATATTTTTCCAACCTTTCTAAGAAAAATTTATTTATGATAAAATGCCAAACTAAAAGTTAGCATATTAGATAGTAGGATTTTTTGTTGAGCTCTTGGTTTAGGATATCTGGAGTTAATTAGAATACTTTATCCAATAATATCTTATTCTTTGCTATGCAATCAATTCCTCAAATTTTTTTAATCTATGATAGCCATTTGAAACTATCATCATGTTTATTAATTTTATTCAATATCTAAAATCCATGTATTTTTGAAGGGCTTAATGTGTAAGGATACTGTAAGTGTTGGTTGGGATGGAAAAATTTTTGACTGCGACTTTAATCAACAGCTGGCATTGGGAATGGGCACGGCGGGAACTAGTCAACACGCTATCGGTGCATTACAAACAAAGGTGTTTTGCCATTTATTCTTATGCATTCATGTATATCGGTCATTTTGCTTGATGTATACATACAGACCTTTTTTCACATTCAAATTCTTATATTAGTCATTCAAATGCTTTCATTTCATCAATATTTGTATTCCCTCAGCATTTGATTCAAAAACTAAAACTAGATAGCTCATATGCAGATGATATTTATTTGTACTGTTGAATTCATATTCAGAGTAGAAAACCCTTTTTTGTAAAAAAGGGCTTCTCTATCTAAATTTATATATTTGATTTAGGGTGATATTGGGTATTCAATTTTTGATATTGATTCTCTGGATGAGATTAGAGGAACGGAAATCGTTTTAGAAAGTCATTGTTTCGGTTGCACGAGCGGTATGGGATCAAGCTGTCAAGGAGCAACTGCTTAAGTAATATTCTAACTTAAATAGAACGTGGAAATTCAAAAAATCTTTAATGATTTCATATATATCTTAGAGCAAACATGTCAAATATAGCTCACACAAGAGTCAGCCTAGAAATTTCTTCTAAGTAATTCCTTGAACTTTGGCTTGCATATTGACAGATAGCATGAGCTTTTCAGATAATAGCATGTTCACATTTAGACCCTTCCATTTTATATGTAAGTTTTAAGAGAAAAATCTTTATTGATTTTGATGCCAAATAAACATATTCAATGCAACTTGGGCTAATGTGTAAATCTGACTGGATAAATAATTGCTGAAGAGACATTTCACTTGCACCTTTCAACAAGTATGAAATTGAGTGATTTCATTCTTTTGAATGATTGACTGTAATTTTAATCGTTGGGTCTTAAACTTTTTACAAAATATAGTTTATCTATCGCAGCAATTAAATGATTAATCCATTTGATCTTTTCCAACCTTTAAATATGTAGGGTTTAATTCTGCAGAAAACTTTGAATGCATTGTAATTAATAAAGAACAGTTTTTTCTCAAATAGACAAAAACTCTGCCGTGTTGCAGCAAAATAAATTTTCTAATAAACAAGCTCTTTTAGTCGTTTGTTTTTATATTGGTAGATTTATAGCATGCTTTTCATAATGTACGTAAAATGTCTTAGATATGCTAATATTAATAAATTTGATTATAGAAAGTCAAGAATGATGCATTTTTATAAATTGTTGGTAAACCAATATGAACCAATGCACCTTTGCATTATGACTTGAAGAACCTGACGGAAAATTTTATATTTAACTGACCTTATTGCCAGTTATCACTGGTTGAATATGTTGCTACATCTTTTCATGGGGAATAACAAGTAAAAATTAAACATACTCTCTGTTTTTCAGTTATTCATTGAAAATCAAATAAAGCAACATTTCTGTTGAACAATTGTCTGCTGTTCTGTAGCTATTACAAAAATATGCTACTGTGTGAAGGATCTTGGCCCAAAGGTTTGGTGGCAAGCCAGCATAAAGAAAAAGACAGCAAGCTGTTAAGAAGAAAGTATGCCAGTGATGTTCTGCAGCCCCATATTGTTGTGTATGGAGCAATATATTTGAGATTAATATTCAAAGAGTCACAATAACCTTTAAAAGTGGAGCTTGAAATTTCTATACTGTTGTCAGTGTGCACACATCCAATATGCAAATTGTTGAAGGTAGCAACAATGAGGACCAGTTGCCGGAGGCTTGCCCCAGGGCCAACCTTTATTGAGGAGGTGTACAGGAAGATGTGTCAGACAAGTTGTTGGTAAATCCAAAAGCATAATTGCTGTCAGAAATAGAGGGCAGAAAAATTGGACATGCATGGTTTATATGGATATTGGTTGAATATGATTATTTCAAAAGTGGTAAGTCATCATAGAATTTGAACTATAACATGTATTGATCAGAAGGTTTATTTCTAATCATGCAAGTAGCCTTAGTGGTCTTGTACTCTAGTCTTGTTAGTCAACTAAATACTTGTAGCTCCTGGTCTGTTTCATTTGGTCTTGCCTGTTCCATTCTGTCCTGTTTTGTATTTGTTTATTTTGTCAATGATTAGACTTTGAAATTGAATATGTTAATTTGCTGAGACTAACATATCCTGAAAAAAACTGAAGAGCAAAAACAAGGATATGAATAGGAATAAATTGTATTAAGCATAAAAAAGAAGTGCAAACAATTCAAAAATGTTTCTTACCCCAAATGTAGAAGTCAACGGTCATTATCATTCAGCAAATATGATATAACGTAATGAGTTGCTTGAAATTAATTAAAATTTCTTAAATATAGTATCAGTTTACATGTAAATGTATGTGCTATAATACCAGCATCAATGTTGGATAGCATTACTGCTAGCTTGTTAACTAAGAATATTAACAGCAACTAGAACTTGAAACATGCATTAATTTAGAAAGATAACAAATTTGTAAAATTGCCAGCTTGATAGGATGACTTATGCAAAACCACTGTACAGATGGTTCACAGAAGTGGATAAGTGCTTTTGACATCATTGCATTGAATTATGTCAAGCTGTGCAATATTTGCACAGTAATGTAGTAGTTAAATTTTATTTGGAAAGCAATTTTTAGTGTACTATTAAGTATAAAATCAATGAAAACACACTTTTAAATATGTTAAATGGATTCCATAATATTTTAATATACCCCTGTACCTGATGCTTTTAGCATTTTACAAAATAGTTTCCCTTAATAATGAAGCTATTGAATTCTACCGTATTCATTTAATCAACCAATATTATCCAGTAACTGTCACTAGTGTTAGGAATTAACTTCCTAAAGTACTAATTCTGTTTGTAGCTGCGGTATGATTCAGAAAGATTCATGCAACTATACAATTCAAGATGATTTGTATAATTCTGATTTGAGGAGAGTCACATTGGTAGAAGTTCAAGGAGAGTCATACGTTTTGAGTAATCAGCTTACATGTATTTTGCTATGTTGATAGAATGTTCTCACTTCTATCAACGCAAATTACTGAATGCAACATATCTATGCTAATTCTTGTCTGTTTCTTTTTGTGCTTTGACTATTGCATTCCTAGTATTTAGTCAAGCTTGCAGATATTGTACCTAGCCACATTGTAATTATTTTAGCCTGCTCAGAATTGTTCAGCTGCTTGTATCCTTGTTAAGACATAAGCAGATATAGTTGCACGGGTTTTAATCAAGCAACAGTTCCCAACTCTCCCAGTACTGGGACAAGTTTATTGTTGAGTTTTATATTTCATAGTAAATATTCATAATTGGTATTGCATTGTTAGTAGTAAAAGTAGTAGTCGAAATATTTGCATAATTTGACTTAATTTGCGCAGTTTATTTTATATTATGTTGTTCCCGCTTCAGTGGTGGAAGCAACATAATAATACGTGTTTCCTGTAAACCTCGTTTTCTGCTGTAATTTATTGTGGTGATTTAAAATTTTGCCCTTGTTTTAGCTGTAATCTCGCCTTGTCAGCTTACTCTAGTTTTCATGAACACATTTTGATAATAAGTCCCTGACAATCTTAGGTCTGTACACTTCGGTTCATATACCGAGTTGCTTACTATGCCCATAAGTGTCTGGACCAATGGTGGGCTTATAATTAAACAGAAACTATATCCAAATTTTTAGGACTTAGTCTCATTAACAGCTTAAGTTTGCACGTTTAGTTCATATTCATACATGTAGTTGCTGCAGGCATATATAATTGCATGTACAATAATAATTGTTGAAGTTGACTTCATTTGAGTAGATAGAGTTAAATGTAAAATGAGAAGCTTGATATTTCGTTTTGCCAACCCAATTATGAACTTCAAAATATATTTTTGAGATAAGTCTCTAAATTAATCAACTTTAAGATTTTATATGTGCCTTGAATGTATGCATTCATATTATTTAGATTCTCTTGAAACTGTATGTGATAGCTTCAAGAAATCCTCATTTTAAATTAGACTCTCCAGTGTAGCCTCAATAATGTTATAAAAAAGCATTATCTATATGAACTTTGAGTCGATGTACAAGCATTAAGCAGGGTATCAATACATAAATAGTTCTACTGTGGCATATGCAAGTAAGCTAGCTATTTAATACCCTCATTATTGAAGAAGATAATGCAATGAATTATGGTGGCCATAATACAAACTATGCAGTGCTATGGAAAAAGAGCTGCAAGATAGGATGTATTTTTGAAATGAAACAAGATTGCAGGTACCAATTTACACAAATATTTTCTAAAATTAGTTAAAAATGAGAAATTGTAGAAAAACTTCACATCCCGGATTGAAAGTAATAGCAAATATTACTCTTACTAGTGATATTACTAGTTGGGTATAATTTCTATGTTACTGTGATTGAACAAGTTATGATGAACAATAAAAGTAAGAATTTTTTCCAGTTGCGTTCAATTTCATTAACCCAGAGTGTAAGAAACCTTAACTCAAAGCAAGAACTACAAAATATGAATGTTACAGATCTTTGTTTTTATTTAGAATAATTTATTTCTCGTCTTCCGTGAGAAAAGACACGCTACTTCGCCACTCGGGCCAAACATTACGCACCTAAAAACACATACAGAAAGTAACACAGCAAAAAATCTAGGACAAAGAATAGAACGCACCTTATTATAAGAAGCTCGAACTCGGGTCATTTTCGGGGAACTGATGAATTCTATAAATTCCTGGAAAATAAAAATTTTTAAAAATAAAAAACAATTTAATCGCCGAATTCCAGGAAAAGTTCACAGAATATATTAATAAAACTGAAATAGTAACTTATTTGATTATTTGAACTCAATTTATTCTAATGAGATCTACATCAATCGGCAAACGATTTAGCGGAATTTCCATGTTTAGTGAACTTCTGTGAAGAAAGGCATGATTTCGCTATAGTTTTCGTAATTATTATTTTAATCTTATTCAGCCTATCTCAAATGCTTTGTTGACTTACTTTTGAACTAGGATTAACGCCATTTGCATCCTTCATGACACGCTTTACTGCACCTTCCAAAATATACTTAAGTTTATCGTTGCCCGCAGAATCTAGATCCTGAGATGCATACGCATAATTTCCAGTAAAAACCAAAGATACATTTGAGCTAGCAAATATCATTATAATACAAATTTATATCTCTTAATGTAAAGACCAGTGTACTTTTACTCGTAAAAAAGAATATATCTAATATATTGGGTATACTTTTTCATACAAAATATTACATGTCATTGAAATGAAAGGCCACTTACTGTAACAAAAAGTCAAGTACAATGTACCCTTTCAAAAGTTGATGCCAATTATTATGCGTCAACCAGTGAATAAAATGCGAGCTTTAACTTTCAAATGTAAATGTTGGTTCATTTAAATGAATGCCAGTAAGTCTACATACAAACTGCACTTATGCAAGTTAAATTAAGTCAAATTTATCAAACGATGATATAATCATATATATATATATACATATTCAATAACAGTCTTTATTGCCGTCAAAACTTTTTATAGAATTAAAAACCAGAATTGCGGGTCATTAAAATCCACATTTTATTTAAGTAGCCTTTAAAACATATAAAGACAATATTTTTTATTCTTAAAGTAAGCACCTTTTTCCCTTTTAAGATACACAAAAGATCAATGAGGCAGCTATGTGCAGCACAAGACGTAGATCCAACTGCAATGCCCTAAAAATTAATAATTTTTAAACTGAACTGTATCGGTATTATCTATCTATATCGAAACCGATGCAAACTTTCAGCATTTATAACTACATTTGACTTTTCACTAATATAAATATATAAATTGATGTATTTTAAGTATGGTTAATACAACTTGGTAAAAAATTCAGCAAAAATTAAAAAATACTTTAAAAGATTTGAAACAGGATATGTGCAAAGGGTTTATCATCTAGAAAGGAATTGTAATGAAATATCTAACAGCAAAATTTCATAAAATGTAATTTCAAAAAATTAATATAATAAGTAAGAAATGTTAAACTTACTTACACGTATGAATATAAAAAATCATAACCTTTGAAAAGATAGAAAATGCTATATCGCAGCAAGGCGAAGACAAGCTCGATCCCTTGCCTGCCTTAATCACTGATGCCAACGAAAGCCTATTACATAAATGCAGAAAAATTCTATGAGTAAAATCAATTTTCGAAAACATTCACGTACATAAACAGTTGAGGGAAAATGGAATCTAGGGATTGTGATGCAAAGATTGAAATAAAAAATGTATACTTCGACTTGAGAATTTGAAGTATGACATATTATGCAACTAAATATATGACTAGTATACTGGATTGTATACTGTATTCATCTGCCTAAATTTTCCATTGCATCTATATATATTATGCATACCCGTATGTAAATACCCTTTGGTGAAATTATTCTTAAATAAACGTTAGTATTTATGATACTTATATAAATGATACATAATCCTTCTTATTAACAATTATATTGGAAGAGCAACATGCAGATACATTAGGCTTACCATAAACACGAATCTTCTGTTATTCTTGTACCCATATCACTCTTAAAGGCCACCTATAAAATGCATACATTTACATTATTCCTATCAATAGAATCCCCATGCAGCAAGAAATTACAGTAAAAAAATGGCATATTGCATTTTAAATGCCCTTGCTTTTAACAATTTCTCCAACTTGATCTTTCACGAGAAAGATAAATCTCAATAATTGAAAAATCTCCCGTTTTAGGACATTCCGCTCACCTACATTATGATAATATGACAGTGCACATAAACCGATAATATCGGCAAAACCCAATGGGATAGCAAAGCCTGCTGTCTCAAAAATAGCGCAACTTATTCATTGTACATTTATATGTTAGGTCATTTTGATAATGACCAGTTGACTAGATATATTCTATATGGTTCACAGTTAGCATTACTATCTCTCTCTCTTTCTTCTATGTGTGCTTTTTTATACTTGATATTCCTCTATAAGAAAATTTAACAGGCTATGAGCCTGCTGCATGAGATTACTTCAATTCAACAACAGGAGTAATTGTCACTACAAAGCGAGGGCATGGGTCACTGAGCCATAATGCAGTTTTCGAGAAATTGTAAAAGGCATGCATAAGCTGATGTAAAAGTAGATCATAATATATTGCTATCAGTGGCGAGTCAGCAGATAATAATTTCTCAGTAATCTTGCAAGATTTATTTAAGCTTGATTTATCGGTACCACTCAAATTCATATTACATTCCTTATATATCAATAATACCAGGGAAACTTTCAAATGCAGCAAATTTATCTTTTTATCGTTTAGCCGATTCAAATCGATGGCAGTCAATGTAAGTCAATATAAATCGGCCAACTTGTTCAGGTTTATTTTAATCTTGTTCAAACTTACTCCACCGACTTTACTCACATTTTGTATAAACTGAAAAGCTTGTTGAAAAAGAAAAGTGAAATTTTATTGTTAAAAAAGACGAAATCAGTTATACATAAAAATGTACAAAACAAGTCAGTATTAAGAAAATATCGCACCTTAAGGACGGATAAATTGAGTGAAGCAGCAGAAACATCACCTTTTTGAATGAACTGGACTGCACTGATGGCTAACAGCCGCACCACCAAATTGCTTTCATGAAGAACACTGAAACAAAAAATCAAATCTTAAAGTGCCAATCACTTAACTTTGTGGGCAGCATGTCTATTCCGAGAGCAGTCGCTAATTCAAATTCCATTTGAAGCGTATAAACATTATGAACATCTGCTGCTCTAATAATCCGAGCATGTCGTTGCTTAGAATGAATAATTCAGTAAGACTAAAGGAAGTCTCGAATCATTGATTAACAAAAAAATGAACTAAATGTTTCATTATACCCAAGAAAGTGATTGCAGCCTTCTATCTTTAACTGCGGTGTGCATTATATATAATATATATATATATATATATATTTGTATGTATCAATGTGCATTTCATTATACAAAAACTCAACTTGAGAGCTCTGCTATTGCTCATTAAATAAAACGAAAAAGGCCATCTCGCCTAATATGATATCATCGACATATAATATTGGTACCTAAAGACAACAAAAGATAAAAGACTAACCTTGACCATTCGCCTTTTATTGCCTCTCGACTCAAACCAACTCCATCTTCCTTCGAAAGCTTTGAAGTACGTACAAGTTTTACAAACTGAAGAGAAATATAAAAACTAATATTCGTCAAATTTTGCACTCGAAGCATATACAAATTCATTCATAGAGCTAAATTTATCTGTAAAAATTGATGTTCAAAACATTTTCCAGAGAAAATGAAGATAATCACCAGTATATCAAACCTGTACATGTATTTGCAACAATATCTGAAATCACCATATAGTCATTTGACATATTACTTGGTATGAAAATACATCCATAGTCATACCTTTGGTAAGTAAACACGCGTGGTACGTACTGCAGAACGAATGGGCAGGGAAAAGTCCTGGGTAATTATCATTTCTCGCAAAGATGACCCAAGCTCCAGCAACTTCACATCCATGTAAATACACATTAATTTAAAACAGACATGTAAGCTGACAGAAAATCTGCACGTACGTATGCATGTACAAAAGTATGTACCTGTACAAGAGGACCTAATAGAGGCATATTCCAAGGAATAACTGACATTCGATCTGCTTGATTCAACATATCAATCAGACATCTGGAGAGCAGTTTATATACGAAAGGCTCCCTCAGTAAGGCAGCAGTTGTACACAACACATCTTTCTTCAAACAAAGCGCACACATAAACATATATATACGTAATGAGGATATATTTGCACATGACCGTAAAAATAAAAAGTTAAGTACTTTTGAAAAAAAATGCATGATTTATAAAACGTTTACATATATCCCTTTCAACACATATCCCCTTTAACATATTACCAGATCCCTCAGTTCAGTATACGAAAATTACAATCAGAACATCTGTAAATGTCATATACTCAATGTATTGAATTTAAGGAACTATGCACTTGTGATGATATATGACTACCTTAATATGAGCCGCATCAATTTCTAATAGAGGAGTAAGATCGCTAGACATAGCTGTTGCATACTTTTCCAAGTTACTGCTTTTCCTGTATAAATATTGTTAAAGATAGCTCTAGTCATTCATTATATAATTATATATTGGTCATATTGATCCTGACTAGTCGACTACACATATATACTACATATCGAAACATTCATTGAAGCACGGCCAAAGAAATTGTTCGAGAACAATCTTACGTTAGAGTTGAATCTTACATTTTCCACAATGAATATTGATCTATCTCTTCTCTGTGTGCGTTCCTACCTATGAGATTCATCATATACGAAAATTGAACAAAATTTAAATTTAACATAAATGTTTGGTAATTATCACAAAGTTCTTATCTACTATGACCCCTGAAAATTCTGTTGCATAAAATTGGGTGCACTTATTTAAAAATGGATTGAATTTGCCTGTATTTTCACCACTGTGGCTCTTATTTATACAAAATTCTATGAAATCTACAGAAATAAATAGTATTTTTTTATTACTTTTTACCCCCAAATTCGAAAAGAAGAATGAATTCCAGAACAATTACAATGAGATGTTTTTCACTTTATGACTCAAATTGACCAATAAATCAAGCAAAACTCTATCCTCACTGTTCATTTGAGTTTGGAGAATAGAAAAAGAATTTTCGGTTAAGATTCAATTTCAAGTCATATGAAATTTTCAACACTTCTTATTTTTCATTGTCTGTAATATCTGTGCTACAAATAAAAAAACGCCATAAAGTTATAAATAATACAACCTGTAATATTAATTCTCAAATGTACATACAATTAGCTTTCAACGAATTTTCACTTATAGTGAATAACTGAAAATTTCATATTGCACCAAGTTCTGTTTCAGATTTTTGGACATGATGAATTCTAGATATAACAAATTACAACGGTAGTTTCAACTGACTCCTTGTATGCAAAGTGTACTGTGTATGCTTACATATATACATACAGACATGAGCATGTGCACACATACAGACATGCATACCTCTTTTTCGGTGAAATAGAATCCTGCTCCTTGATATACTTTGGTTTGATATTGGTAGACCAGGCTACTTCCATCTCTTGAGCTTTTCTAAAAGTAATTAAAATAATAAAGTGAAGACAAACAGCAAAAACAAAATAAATTTCTACAATGTAAGCATATCAGTATATATTAAGCACACGTACAAACTATATCGAACAAAATATGAATAATTATGAAATACTTTCATATTTATGTACGATTCTCACATTTAAAAAGACTTACAAGCAACTAATTATCTGCCCATAGTGTGGATATAGAAACACACACACATATATATATATATATATATATATACATACAAAAAAAATGACGAATCAGCTCTGTTGTACATGCAGCAGTTGCTCAGCATGAGATCCACATGATGCCCTAGATCCTAAAAAAGAATAATTATTTATTTAGTATTTACAATCAAATTTCCCCTTCCTACACTTGAGTTATTGCAGTAAATTTTTCAAAACAACACTAGAATTCACATTTAGAACTGCACTCTACGCTGCTAATATTTTTTATTGCAGAGCAAATTCCTTTCATAGCAACTCAGGTCTAGTTAAATCGTCAAAATACAATTACAATGTGGCTTAAGCAGTATTTAATCGACTAAACACGTTGATCATACACAAACCATTAGTAGTGTTACCAATACACAAATCGCAACGATTCTGAATGTATATATGCTGTAGCAGTATGTGCACAGAAAATTTTGAATATAACGGTCATTTTGGGGTTACCAGTTAATTCGTTTTATTCGACATTCTTTGCATCCAAAATTCTAAAGCTGAACTTGGAACAATATGTCTTTTTCATTTGTCCATTATATCCAAAGTTTACTGTACATGAATATGTTAGTATTTGACTCAAAGTGTACTATGAATTAGGAAGCTATGTCTTACTTCCGAATGACTGAGATTTGACATGGTCAGGACAGTATAGCAGAGCACGCAAGAAATCAGAGACAAAGATATAAGAGAATAGAACGGGGGTTTTATTAAAATTGTGATATGGAAATATAAAATCTACAAAAAATAGAGTCATTGCTTCATTTGAATATAGTACATATCAAATTATACAGTTCTTCAATACAGATCTCACATATATAAATCATTCTACAGTTCATAAGTTGAAGGTAGTGAATATTATATTGCAACAGTATAGAAGGAATAATGCATATGAGCATATGAGCATATGTATATAAGTAAATTCTTATCTGTAAGTATGTATGTACACATCTTATGATATGCATGCATATACCTGAATCGATGTGTACTTTCCTGCATCCATATTTGACTTAATAGTGCTAAAATCCATCGGCTCAGTCACAATCTAAAATATTCAAAAGTTCTATATTATATCGATACTTTGCACATGCACTAGTAAAAAACTCGAATAAGGAAACGTCACATCAATTGAAAAGGCCAAAATTGTTTATATTTCAGCCTTTTGAAAGTTAAATGAACTAAATGGCAACTGCAAATTTCAGCATATGAACGAACAAAAATGCTAAATTTCTTTTAAAGGATAATATTTTGCCGCAATTTATAAAATAATACATACATTACACAACACTGGTAGACCATAGAAAATCACAGGGCATAATATTTATATTTATACTTTATATTGAATACGTACCTCTGAGTATCCTGGAGCAAGGGCTTCATTCACTGGCTTTGCAAAAAACTTTCCTTTATCTAAGCTGCATGTTTAATACTATACTTATAAAATAATAATTTACAACTCAAGAAAGTATAAATAAATGCGTTTTTATTTATGTATATACGAATGAATATATGCATGCATGCATCTATGTAATATTAAATTCACAAGTGTACATGAGCAATTATTCTTATTGTTTAAAATGAGACAGGTACATCCATATGTACATACTATGTAACACATATTTTTCATGTACGTATCTCTATATTTATATATAGCTTTACCTCTGTAAGTCACGTAGAGCATTTTTCAGCAGGGATAGTATTTTCTGATTGTCTTGCTTTTCTTCAGAAGGCACTAACGCTATATATATATAACACAAATATAAAAAATAAGGGTCGATTGGGGAGGATAATTTATGAAGCTGAACCCCCCCCCCCCCACTTCTCCTCCCCTCCCCGAGCACATTACCATTATTTTTAGTGAGACTTTTTGGCAATTCAATATCGATCTGAATGGCAGATAGTGAATATTCTTGAATAATTGAAGTACAGTTGCTGTTTTAGAAAAACATAATATTCTGAACGTAATCAATCCTATTCATGATATGAATTGGGAATAAAAATATCTCTAATAATTTAGTTCAACAGTTATAATATTGTTAGAACTAATTATCAAATAAAAAACTCCTCTAATACAATATCTATATGAAATACAAATATCGATAAAGTACTACAGATAATTCAGAAAGAAAATTAATTATAAATTGTGATTCAAAATGAGCATATTGATATTAAAATATCTGTATGTATACCGGAAGGTGGGATTATAATCGGCTCTGCTCGACTTGCACCAATTGGTTCACGTACAAGTCGTTGCAACTCCTAAAAAAAGAACAAAAATTTATCCGTAATATTCCAAATTTTTGAATTACAGATAGATGCAATTCTAGCGTACAAAAATATATAGGACAACACATTACGATCCAAGAAAATATGCAATGTACGTACAAATATGGAGAACCATAAGTTTATAGGCATCAAATAAAATTATTTCTAGTGAATGTCTAACTGATATTAACATAAATATATTCAAGAGCTCAACAAAGCTGAAATAAATTGATACCAAAAGTCATATATTTAGAATTTAGACTTGCGAAGAGGTAAAAAACAAATACTTGTAAGTTTACCTTCAATTTGAAGGAATCCATTTCACACCGTTGAACAGCCAAATCTAGAAACCTGCAAGAAATATATACAAATAAAAAATAACTTTAACAAATTTTTCAGCCGCATAAAATTTTTTGTACAAGTGTGAAAAAATTGAATGATAAAGAATCCGTAAAAATAATTCAAATTTTTTCAAACATATTACTTGACACAAGAGCTTATTACGTGCATATTGAACTAAATTTTTTCATGTCATTTGATGGGTCAACTTTTGAAAGAAATTGGCACATTGCAAACAAATAAAATAAAATCAAATTTTGTTTTTAACTTCAATTTGGAAAAGCTTCTAGAATAGTTTTTACAGATAGTACTCAATCTAGTATTCTTGCTAAGTAGTCATCAATGTAACACATAACTACTTGGAATAGTCAGAGTAGTATGCTTATCTCAAGAAAAAACACAAAATAAAAACTCAATCCATGAATTTGAATAAAACTGCTGAAACTTTGCACATTCTTGAGGACACCAATGGTACAATTCTTCTTGATATCTTCAATGTCATTTTCAATCTTATTGCAGGGATTGATTACTCCATTTGGTTTGAACAAAAAAGTCATTGCTTTCGCACCTGGCTTAATTTAACTTGTACCGAAATTCTTAATTACTTAATATAAATTCCTAAATAAAGACCCGGCCAAGTGGCAAATTCGTATTTTGCAGTATCATGTCTTAAGAAAGCTTAAAATTATTTTCATTAATATAAATCTTAAAACATGCTTGCATATGTGTACATTGTAAAGATGAAGTACCTGGCAAGTGAAAATATTCGTTCTACATCACCAAAGCTAACATCCGACTGTGCTGATTCTTTAACAGCAATAATAGTATCCATCAATACTGTCAACCACAATACAGCTCGGCTTTCATCTAACAAAACAGCATATAAAAAACTATGATAACGATTGCTGGCCACTGTCTAAATTAGAAAGACACACTTAGATAATCAGCTAACTGACTGAGCACAGCGATATATAAGCACCGAAATTTTAGTCTTTATGAGACGAGTTTATCATTGCTCTAGTATTCTATAGCATATAAACATAAAATGATAGTGTATTTTCTGATGAATAGCCCAATGAATTATTTTACGATCTTGCAACAAAAAATTGAGCTGAAAAGTCATGAATATATTATTTGCGATTTAAATCCCTTTCATTTTTGGCTATTTATTGTTCTTAAAATCCTTCTTTATCAATGAACTATTCTACGCGTTAACCAAAAATATTTACCTTGTTCGGACTGATACTTTCTAATTAGAATATTGCTAAGGTGGTTTATCAGTGCAGGGTTGGTGCCAATACATAAAACTAACCCATCCAAACTCGGCTGCATCTGAAATTTCACAAAAACAGGAAATTGATACAAATGCACACAAAAATGTATAAAAGCCGAATGAACAGAGAAGCCGAATCGGCGTGCTAAGGCAACGAAAAAACAGCAAAGGAGTCTTTTGGCTCATAGATAGCAGCAAAAATTCTAACAGACTTGCACATTTCACATTATAAAATCATAGCCATGTACTGAGAAAGCTACGTATTTTGCCTAGATCTGCAATAATATTAACATCGAAAAAATGCTTATCTACACTAAAAACATCTTTGAATTTCAATTTGCTATTTAGTTTCTATATTCATGTATATATTGAATGCCTTTTTTCTCCTCATATTTGTCGGGAAAGCCCGATGCACATGAATCAGCGCCGAAGCTTCTTCTAAGATGCTAAAGTCCTTGTGGTTGAAGTACGCATCCAAGTGAGGCTCGATGGCACATTCAAAGGCCTAAAATTGTAAAAATAACAATATTTACGGTCTACATAAAGATCCAAAAACTCGAAAAGGAGCATAATGCAGATAGATGTTAATGGATTGGAACGAGCATGTTATCCGACATATGTTGCTTGAAAAAGAAGCTGAAATATTCTTAAGCAGTAAAATTCAGATATAATGAAACGACTTTTTGCAAATTTTCACTTATAGCGAATATACAAAAGAAGCCATATCGTGCAAAGCTTAACTTCAGATTTTTGGATGTAAAGAATCATTGATTTAGTGGTCTCGACAGATTCGTTTTAATGGGAAAATCATTGTAGATGATTTACAAAATTAAAACTAAGAACATGAAATTTTTTTTAAAGCCCATTGATTTGCATACTCTAATGCTTGAGTGAAGGTATCATATTATAAGAAAAAATTACTAAGTTTTATATGTAAATGTAAAATTCACCATATAGAAATAAAGATGATATGAAAACTTATTTTTACCTCTATACTCTCCTGCCACACAAGCTGGCGCACGTGAAGTGGCAGTTCTAATGAAGTAAAAAGGCTCGAGTCTAATCTTGCCTAAAATACCATGTACAATAAAATATTGAATTAAGTTCCTTCGAATATAGCAAATTTCCTTTTAGCAGTTTTTTTCTTAAAGCGATAAAATCAAAAAGTCTGCATGAGCCAAGTCAGCTTTAGATTTTTGGATATAACAAATTTATTACGTAACAAATTAATTCAATGGCTCCAACAAATGCGTTATATCCAAAGTGTACGGAATGCTACTTAATTATGAATTGATAGGTCTAAAATATGAATCTGTACAAATTATTTGAAAAATCGATAAATACTGACCAAACTTTGTAAGAAATATCTGGGAACATTCTTCATGGCTTTCATTGCAGCAACTGGAACAGATCGAACTTCGGGCAATCCTATGAACGGAAATGACCTAAGAAAACACTTTAATTCTTAATAATTAATTTAATTGATAAATGTGTCAAAATTGACAACTTATAAAGAGATTACCTTGTCAAAAGGAGTTCTAGCTGTTTTTCATCAAGCATCGGAATCTAAAAACATATACATAACGTTTAAAAGCTTACAATCAAAATGATTGAATATATATATATATATATTTAAACATAATACTTAGGAAAAGCTACCAATGAACTAGTACATATGTTTCATGCATAAATGCTACCTTCGAAAGTCTAAGTACAATTTCATAGAGAAATCACATAAACACAGAGTATATTCAAGAAGTCCCAGTCCACATTGCACTAATATTTTTGGTAAGTAAAAATATAGATAAATAAACGATACAACATTCAGATTCCAAGATTTAAAATTATTTAAAACTCAGATATGAGCTATTTATGCATCTCATAATTTGCCTTCTTTATGTAAATGTGCAAAATTAAAACTTGATAAAATGTTCAATTTATTTATGATTTTTTGCCTTTTGCTCCACTTTAGTCCGCATTACTTCCATAGCAGACTTGAACACAGTAGGGACGTGACCCCCGAGTTCGGATAGGAAAACGAGTTGTCCTTGGACGACTGAGCCAAGCCCCACCTCATTTTGAAACTCCGCAACCACTTCGGGCATCTGTTAAGATTTTACATGCTTGAGACTCAAAGAGTAATGCGAATAAAAGAAGTTAAATAATAGAGCGCCTATAACACTTCAGGACGACGGAATATATACAATTACAATTTGAAAATACACTAGACTCACTTGCATTAAAAATTTGGATATTTAATATTAGCTCATGTAATAAATTTAGTAGCAGAGAAGACTGCCATAAATTACTAAAATGTGCTGAGAAATGAAGAAGATAGTAAAGTTTTTACCAAGTACAATACTAAACTTCCTGATAAAGATCAAATAGAAAAATAATGAGAGCATTTCTGGATTTCTTTTTCATTCATTATGCATTTAGTTCATCTCAATGGAGTTGAAATAAAAATTTAAAGCATTTCGTTTTCATCAGCATCATTACCTTCTTTTTCCCTCTATTTTTTATTATTTCTTGCAGTCGCGCTTGCCCTACTTGTCCAAAGAGATAGTTTTGAATCTCATTTGGGTTAGCGGCAGGATTAGACTGCTCATCTCCACCGCACTTTTGACGCTTTTTAGGAGTATCTCCGTGGGCAAGACCAGCACAAGACATTATCAGGATATATTGTTTCAGTACTTCTAGTTTAGCTCCATTTTCACAGACTTTTTGTTACTTCGAATATAAGATATTTCATGGAACTGCTTCCTATCAAAAAGTAACGATATTTTGACAAATTCAAAATGGGTGTAAATTATGTCACTTGTGCTACCCGAGGGATCTTCAAATGCGTTGCGTTGGATACGAAAAATTTAATAAACATTTATCACTATATTTTGGTTATTTGGAATACAGATATACTCAATCACCACTTCAGTTTTCTATCATTACATATTTTGTTATGCATTGCTGATGTACAGTTTCATTATGACTGCACAAAAATCTGGTAATTTGGCTCAGCGGGCAAATGACAAAAGAGTAACAGAATAAAAAATACTTGAAAATTCCTTAACATGTACTTGAGATAAGCAGTTTTTTCAATCCAAAATAGAAATTGAGCATTTACATAGATTCTATGCAGCCTGTATGGAAGATTTGAATATTTAATATTTCCAATTACTCTCAATAACCACTGCGATACGCATCATTTTGCAGATCCTTTTGGTGCAACGCCGAGCTTTTTTTTGTGAATCTTAGTATATTTCTATTTTCACTTTCACTCATATGTTTGTGGAATATTTTCTCTTTCATTTTTATTGTTATATCTATTTTTATTAACTTTTCATTTCATCAACACTATACACTTTCTAGCGCCTTGTATCTCAAATTAAATTATTCCTCTGGTTTCTTTTAGCAATCTTACATGGTCTTCTGTATTATGTAAGCAATCACTGAGTTCTGAATAAATATTAGCAGCAGATTTTTTTAGACTTAGGGCATCAATAAATACTGTCATAGAAAACTAAGAATCAGTGCAACAATTTCTGAAGACTCCATCAAAAATTTAAAGCAAAACTTTGTGCTAAACCAAAAATTCTCGACAAATCCAAATTCCTAATTTGTTCATAAAATTCTGGGCTGATTCAAACCCACATCCTGGATTTGTAAATAAAAATTAAAACCAAAATCTTACTTTTATTTTGATTATTGAGTTGAAATAGCGTATAGTGACTGGTCACTTAAACTGCAAGTAAATATTTTCAGAGCATTTTGTGTCAAACATTACTGCCGTCCCAAAATTTTTTATTCCTCTTTCATCTATTTTTTTATTAGTCATTGTTGCTGTTTCTGTTTGAACCAGTTGTACAGATTGCATGCATGACTCAAGTTCTACTAAAGATGCAAGAAACACAAAGCATATATATGCAGAGTAGCATCTACTATTAGCTCATTGCATGTGTTGGCAAAAGTAAATCTTGATGAAAAAATTTAGACAATCTCTTTTTATACTAGTCAAATCTAAACAAAAAAATTACCAAAAGCATAAAAAAACTAAAATAGAAAGCACGGTGTTATAATTCATTTCCAGCGGTCAATATTTCTACTCAATATAATATAAACAAAATTCTCTTAAGTTGCTTTACTAAAGCTTCTTTCAGGTAATTCCTAAACAAGTCACAGGGAATCCTTTTTTATTCCCTTTCTAAGTTTTAAAGTTTTTACGCCTGTTTGATGAATTTTACTGCAATATTAACATATTTAACAAGTTTTTCATGGCCAAAACACTAAAAACAAGGCAAAAAGTACTTGCTATTTATTTACCTATTTAATTGTTTTTAACAACTGTGCATCAAAATTGATGTACCTTGTATCTATGAATTATCATATTGTCAAGACTTGCAAAAGAAAGCAAAAGGATCAAAGAAACAAGGTTAGAGCAAGGAAGATGAATAACAGCAATAGAGGGAACAAGAGAGATAATGAATTGCAAGTGTATTGACTTATGTGTGAATGTGAATGTGTATGTGTTTGTGTTTCCACTAATGACAAGAAAACAGGAAGATGAAGTATATAAAAGAATAATTGATGACCAGCTTGAACTTGATGACTAGCCTCATTCCCATTCGCTGATTTGTGGAGAGTCATCTAGAATAAGAACAAATTCCCACTGGCTGGTCAGTGAAGAGCCATCAGAGTAATTTCCCATTGGCTAATCTATGAAAGGTCATCAAAATAAAAATAGAACAATATCCTACTGGCTGCTTTTGTGAAGAGTCATCAGAATATATGAAACAGAACATAAAGTGTAGAATTTTCTGGAACATGAAAATCTAAGGCATTCTTGTAGTCCTAACACATATAATGTTGAAATGTTAAAGGTAGCCCTTTAAACTATTGAGTAGTGGACAGATTTTGTTGGAGGTTTGTGATAAATAAAGAATAGTGTTAGAAATTAACTTCCTAAAGTGCTAATTCCGTTTGTAGCCACAGCACAATTCAGGAAGACTTGTATAACTATGCAATTCAAGAGGATTTGTACAATTCTAGGTTTATGGAGAGTCGCATCAGCAGAAGTTCAAGGAGAGCCACATAAGTAAAAGTTTAAGAAGAGTCATATATTTTGAGTAATCAGCTTACATACATTTTTGTTGTGTTGATAAAATGTCCTCACTTCAATCAACATAAATTATTGAATGCAAAGTATCTTTATCGATTCTTGTCCGTTTCTTCTTGTGTTTGACTATTGTATTTCTAATAAATAGGTTATAAGAAAAGAAATTCAAATACCCTTCCCAGCACTATAGAAAGTGCTTGAATATATAAGACCATTTTGCCCGAAAGTGACCAAAGACTTGGTATACATGAATTGAAATAGAAAATAATTTGATTTTGAAGAAACTTTGGAGGCAATATTTTTGAAGCAGTAATACTGCTCCAACTAAGCAGCAAATATTACCAAGTAAATTCCTAGGATTTTTTTTAGTATCTTAGCCTGTTCCTGCAAGAATGGAACTTTTAAATTAAGAGCTTCTTGAAGCAAGACCACTTTTTAAACCTTGAAATTATATACAACATATTAGGGTTAGAGATATATCATCAAGCAAGGTAAAATACAACTCAAAGTACTAAGATCATATAATGATCAGTAAGTAGGTAAGATTAAAAAAGAAATTTAGTATCTTTTTGAAAAAATTTTCTGTAAAAATCTTTATAAAATTTAATTCTGATGAACAACTTTTTGCACAATATAGTAATTATTTCTAGTACAAAGTACATAAATTTAGTCTCATGTATAGTATTAGAAATGAAATAGTCAAAATGCAAGAAAAAATAGACAAGAACTAGCACAGATATGTTGCATTTAGTAATTTGCGTTGATAGAAGTGAGAACATTCTGTCAACACAACAAAAATATATGTAAGTTAATTATTCAAAATATTAAATTCTCCTTGAACTTTTATTTATATGACTCTCCTCAAATCTTGAAATTGTACAAATACTCTTGAATTGTATAGTTGCACAAGTCTTCCTAAATTGTACTGCAGCTACAGACAGAACTACTACTTTAGGAAGTTAATTCCTAACATATAGTCAATGGATGGAAATTTGTATAAAGTTCAGTTCTTCAATGAATGTATATATACAATCAAACATATAATGCCGGATTGTGGTAGACTTCATAAAAATTTCAATCTGTACTTACAAGCTTATAGTACTTGCTAAGAAAACATCTCTCTTGAACCAATCAATATTAAAGTCCTAAAATTTGTATTTTTAAAATTTTGGCATGCTAACGTGCTTCTACCAATATATTATGACAATCAAGCTGTATACGACATGTTCACAAGCTCAAATATTTGTTTCACTGCAATATACTTTAGTTCTGTATAAACTCCTCTATTTTTTGTAAATTCTAGCAATTTGTTGACTTGTAAGTGAATTGATTTCTAAACATTGTAGTCATCATATTAAGCAATATACTACTTGGATGCATATTTGCCAAAAGATTGAGTTAGATGATTTAATCTTAGACTTGTTAAGTACTCAGTAAAGTTTTATAGCCAGTTTTCCTCATTAATTACCAAAAAAGTATCAATATGCTTTTTTCTATGAATTAGAGCCAATACATTTAACTATTTTAAGTAGTTTTGCCATATACTAGAAAATTGCAAAGTATGTGCTGAATGTGGTTTTTACATCAAACTGTAAGATATGTAGAGAAAGTCTTTACAGTATTTAAAGTATTTTAAAATATATATTACTTGTGACAAGACAAGCCTTAGTAATTATTTTGACAGCTGAAAAAACAGTGGGCAAGTGTCTAGTTTATAAGACTTTTGTGTTATAACTTGTAATCGCGAGTTATGCAAAAAAACTTAGACATGGCCACATGAGAGAGACACAGAGAGGAAGCACAAGACACAATAAGAGATTGATATAACACTATTTGACCACAAACTACAAGCTACAACTTGTGCTGTTGGAAGTGATTTCTGATCATACAGAAATCTTACAAACCTATACGTAAATTGAATATAGTCGGTTTATAATGTAGCAATCCTATTGTGTTGATGCTGACAAAAAGTTGTTCTAAAGTAAACAGGCATGGATAACATTTTCAAAAATGACTGTTTTGATGATAAAATTTGGAAATCTTTTGCATCTTTATAATTTGCCTTGTTAAACTGAAATTTTGCATCATGATTTTTCAAGATGTTAAAATCTCAGATTTTTGGCAAACATATAAAAAATTGAATGCCTTGATTTACTTATTTTTCTTACATCTGCATGGAAAAAGTCTGGCATCATTTAAATTTTATACAGAATTCAAAATGAAACTACTAAAAATTTCAATATTTGTGATCATCTATTTTTAAATTTGCAGCATTTCAATGAAAACAATCAAGTATGACTTACTACAATCAAGTAATACTTTTTATGAGAAAAATTCATATGAAAATTTAACAAGGAGCTTTGACAAAAACTTCAAGAATGAAATATTTATATAAAGTATCAAGAAGTTAATGCGCACTGTGTAATCAGCATATATTTTTAAATCTATCAAATTTTTTGTTTGGTTAAACATATAACGTCCCCGACTTGTTGCGCAGATTAATATTTCACTGTCAATGTTGCACACTTGGAAACAGTTTTTTTATTACTGATTCTTGGAAATTAAGTTACTCAAATTTTTTATCAGTTTTGAACAACTTGAGCATTTGTTAGCTTGCGTGTAAACTATTTTTGAAAGATTTGCTAGTGGACTTGCTGTCTCTTGCTAACATTTAAGGTGCCTCTAGAGCTTGCCTACTACATGCTGGCAAATTAATCATCAAAATTATTTTTGAGAGAACTATGAATCAATTTCAAGTCTTAAAATTTAATGTATTTAACTCTCAATTACCCAGGCATTGAGTCATCTCAACAATTTCAATTTGATGCTGTCCTCTTCACAAGCCTTTTGAACCTGGTTGAAGTCTTTTTCATGGTAATATTGCTCAGTTGCTTGAATTGATTTGGTATTTTTTTAATGATCGCCTCGAGCAACATCAGATCAACTTTTTAATGCATAGTAGCCTCTGACCCAACCAATAACAAGAGCAACTTGCGTAAATACATTGATTATTTGGCATAAAAATGATCGGTAATTGCCAATGTGGCAAACATTTTCAATCTTTCATGATAAATAGATCAAAAGTATAAAAATACTAACAAATAATCATAAGTAACAGCATACATTCATTATTAGCTGATGGAAGCTAGACAATTATTTTTAAAATGGTTGGCTATAACTAAATAACCAGTATGCAATTTAATGTCTGGTAAAGGATGCAAGGAACGAGCTCAATTAATAGATATCGCCATTAGCAAAAAAATAATTCGCAGAATAAACTATAATTGAATTGCACTACAAAAATGCGCGTGAAAGAGTTTGAGGCAATGAGCCGATAAAAAATATCCACTTAAAGTTACTATTGAGTAAAGCAAATACAGCTATTGAATCATATGGATAGAACATAATACTGCATGTACGCCCCAAAGATTACATTGATAGATAAACTTAAGGAAAACCCAAATTCTCCTCCAACTTGACAAAAAAATAGATCAAATTCTTCAAAACAAGTGCTCCAAGTACATTAAGAAATTTAATCTCCTTAATTTACAAAAAAATAGCAGTCTTCTATTTTCTCGAGAAGGTGATCTGCCTGGCTGCCTTTCCCAGTTCGACTTGACTTACTTGATTTGCAAACCTGCAGCCATGAAAAAATGTGAACAAAACATAGGAAATCTTTAATATCGCAGAAAAATATGTTTCCTGCAGCTACAGTAAATATACAATACATCATTCGACTTACAACGAATAACACACATTATTCCACCAATCATAATGCAAACTTTGCCATCACTAAATTTCATTGATGCTGATACATATCTGATACATTTCACACAATGTAAACATTTCGATACAAGTCGCACATACATACTGAGTAAAAGTAGCCACCAATCCCAACATTTGAATTACAGATCAATTTTGGTTCGATGAAATGCGATATGATCTGTATATCAGCATCAAATCAAATACATAAAATTGACATGCACACATTGACCAATGAATTATATAATCATCTAAATTCATGCATCCTTGTGACAAGGATTGATAGAGAATTCTACAATAAGAATGCTATCTGCTACGAAAGTGTCGTACCTTAAGCTGCATATTGTTTCTTGTACAGAGGCAAATGTTGGGCTTAAATTGACAAACATAAGGGCTTTCCCTTCCCCTCCAAGGCAATCCTATAAGAGCAACTTCACATTATAACTTGTTGTATACAATTACCAAATATCATGGTTCTGATTATATTTTGAAACAGTTCTTTGATGGGTAACTGCTCATTAAAGGTTAGGCCACAAATTTATACATAAATTAGAAAAGAGTATTGTGGAAAAGAAATATCATGAATTTTACTGCGTACAAAAATTCGATTCACTTGTAAAATAAAAGCTAATAATCCTGAACTGTACTGTAACATTGGCAACTAATTCTTTACAAACTGTTTCGGGCAGCATGAGTAAGTCCTTAAGAATCTTACAACATCAGCCAAAAACTTTCAAATTCATTGGCACACATTGCATTGTATGGGCGTCAATGCAAATTTCGGTTTAAATTTTAATACAAAATCAATATAAAATATATATTTGAACTTGCATACGCATCTATACTGCTTTAAGTATGCATACAAATATACATTTATTCAATGTGTAATGCTAAGGTAATATTACCATCCCTAGGCCAAGCCATTCATTATTAATTTTGATGCGAAACCAATGAACAAATACTCTAACAGAAATGTAGAACTATAGAAATCAGTACCACTGATGAAATTAAAATTCATCTCATAAAATACGGAAAATTAAAAAAAAAATTTGTGCATCATTGATACTTGAGTACATTCAATCTTAATCTACTATTTCATTTTCTCTCAAACTTGTTTTGTACGTTCAAAAAAATTTAATTTTCAATTTTAGACAACTTAAATTGAATTTAGGCTTTTTAGAAGTACTCGACACATACCTGCAGCAGATAGGTGAGCTTGCTATTGCGAAAAGGAGTGTGAGAGGCCTTACTACCGAGCGCGCTGAAGACATCTGCCAAACAACTTAAGCTCTTATTGATAGCTTGTGTTTCACGGAGCAAACGTTCATCTCGGGCCGCTCCGGATCTATCCAACTGCAACATGAAAAAGTTCAAATCCCAAAGAAAAACTGAAGAAGACATGCACTAATTGACATTGGTCAATTGAAGTACATTTCACAAAGATTGGTCTTACAGCAATTTCAATCATAATCTTACAAAAAACTATTTCTATGAATTTGATTTTTTAAATAATGCAACGACGTTCGATGCTGTTCATTTTAGGTTTTCAAAAACGAATGAAAGCAAAAAAAAAGTTTCTACTCAAGCTGACTGTCCCAGGATACGGTTAAGTCTGGATTTCAGTCCAACAACAAACAAAATAGAAAAAGTTCCTATCAAACCAACTATCCCAGATTCATGTCAAGCCTGGGTTTAAATCAGTTAAAGAACACAAATGGACATCTTAACCAAGGATATCAACAATGGCAAGTTGACAAATTCAAATATTTCAACAACTCACAGTTAAGATTTAACAGTTTTCTGCTCAATGTATTTTTGTTTTTAAAAAGGAAAACTTCTTTAATAATAAAAAAGCTCGGAAAAAGTACTTACTCTTTCACTTCCAGCCAGATCCACAAGATGTAATACCCCACGTAAAGTAGTCATCGTTTCCTATTTATAGACAAACAAAAATTGCTGCTGCTTGAGTATAACACTAGATGAACCCGAAAAAAGTCATGCAACAATTTTAGATAACCTTAAAAAAATATACCTGCTCAATTTTATTCATCATATGATATCAAAAAATCTTGATAAGGATTTCAATTTTTTTATACTACATGAAACGGAGGCGATAACAAAAAATTAAAAGTGTCACAGGAAAAAATATGCCTGTAATTTCAGCACACTGAAAATGAAGAATTTTTCATCAATCTTAATATTATAAATTCATGATATATTTTGGATAAAGAATTCGCTTTTCACATTGCTCTAGCTTTGCAACTCTTACACAAAAACAATCAGCATTCTAGAATAGAAATAAATTGAACAAAGTTGGTTGCACTAAACAAATATCTACCTGATTAGTCCCTCTGAGGCGAAGAGTAAATATCGTATGACTTCTAGAAGATTGGCTATTCATATCGGTCCTAGCCATACTTCGAGATTTTTGAGCCATAGCTGTGGACATATAGGCAATAAATACATTTATAGAGTTTATATTCTATAAACTGATATGGGGTATATTCTCTGCATCATAACATACCCATAAGAGACTCTAGTTGTTGTATCCCTAACGCGTTATTCTCCGCATCAATAACATGACGTGTTAATCCAGCAACATCCATGGTGCCATCGAGGCCCTTCTTAATTGCTAACTTTGATGAATTTTGACTGCTATTATTTGACCCTCCCCATGTATTGCGCTGCATTTTTCCACCCCCACCTTCGTTTGCCGGATCCAGCAAATCTCGCAACTTTAAATTGAAAATTTTTATAATTCATAATACTTATATGAATTGCATTTGAAATTTGAGAACATTTCATTTTCTTAAAATGAAAATGTTAAATTATCAATAATAACTTACAACTGAATGGAGCTTCAAAAGTATACATAAAACTATATATATATATATATATATATTGATTTCATATAAATATAATGATTTTAAAGAAAAAAATCGAGTCTACCCCCCTCCCCCCTCATAAGTACGATAATTGCCCATTTGAATTTGCTATTATACAAATATAAAAATTGATTGCACCAAGTTGAGCAGCGCATTGTAATAATCAATTTAAATTTACTCTGGCAACTAACACTCAAGTCAGAATGTTGAAATTGATGGTCACAAAACTCTATCGAATTTGATGCAATAATATTTGAATTTTATCTTGGCACATCTAATTGTAGCTTTGAAAAGTACAAAAAAGATACTCGGACATTTCAAACTAATAAATATACTTAATTAACATCAGTGTTATAGCCACTTTCAAGGTCAAAATGATAGATACAGACCAAATATTGGCGCGTATAAGACAAAAACTACTATGCTTTACTGCTTTTCAAAAGTAGTGGTATACTCTGAAAACGGATGTCATTACATTGAAATATACAGCTGAACCCCTCAAAATGAAATCCTCTATATTCAAAAACCCTTCGTGGTTGAAATTGCGCATGTCGAGCCATGTCTCAACTAAGGCGACCAAGGTTGCTATTTATTTAAACCATTTTGAATGCTCAGACCCGAGGCTGGTAACCTCATACTATGGTGAACTTCTTATGTAACAAGTTTGCTTTAAATGAAATTTCACTTGTAATGAATAGACAAAAAAATATTTATAGTAAGTCAAGTCCAGGTTCAGAAATTTGATATGACAAATTCAATTTTTACGGATATAACAAACTCATTCTGTAGTTCTAACATATTCATTATGTTTGACATTTACTATAGACATATTAAAAACATTAAAATCCGAGTATTAGAATTATAAATTTTCTTGCCTGTTCATTGTATATTTCAAGGTAGGAAGCCTCCAGCGTGTATTCCCATCTCCCATCCCTCAAATACTGGATTCTGCGCAGGATTTGTTCTACAGCACGGGGTGTTATACCTCTCATATCTCCCCTCCCGGACCCCTGGAAAAGTCAATACAGTAATTTTTCGATTGAAGCTGCTCAGGTGATTACATTATCCCGTTTGCACGCCGATTCAGCATATTACTTGAAATAATAATCGACTCTCAGCAAATATCAAATAAACTAAATTTTTCCGGCATAATCTGAAATATGCTATCGGTTAAAAAACGCGGTAATTGAAGCCCCATTATTAATGGATTACACCTTATGATTTCACCAAACGGTTCTGATTAGCAACAAGATAATTTAAGCTCAAATCGAAAGTATTTTAATCCCTTATTAATATTTCAGAAATAGAGCTTTCAACAAAAATGAACTCATTTTGAACTACTAGCCATCAAGGTATGCTTACATCCGTTCAAAGCTTGCTTCACTTCTGAAGTACTTAATGTTATTTAGATCCTTTCCATTGCTTAAAATAATTTTAACAAAATCTTACTTTTCATTTTTACAAAAAGAATACCATTTCAACAATTTTGACAAAACTTCGAGCACCTGCATAGTATGTGTTTTCCCACTTCCTGTCTGTCCATAACTGAACAAGCACACTTTGTATCCATCCAGAGCACTTTGCACAAAACTGCTTACTTCCCTAAAATATCACATGTAACAATTAAAAAACGAATTCGCTCCAAGCTACATTCATATAAAAACAGCACCAAAGGGTTCTAATTGATTCATTACCTTCCACTACATAAAATGTGAGACTAGAATTCGAGTACTACCTAACGTTGTTGCATTTAAAAATTAAAATTTTCTGTGCTTCATATTTCGAGATGTCATATCATTCAAGTTAAATAGAACCATCAGAGGATGTAATTCGAATATAACGATACGATAGATATTATTCATTTACAACCCTCTGTAGGTTATATTTGGTGGAAGAGGTAGAACCAAGAAATGCAGCCGAATGAATGGATAAATAAATTGCATCTGAATAAATGTGCTCTGACGGTTACATGAGATATGTATGGTATGTAAATAATGCCAACGATACGAATAAATGCGCGTACTAAACCCGACTCAACTATAAAAGCTTTCAGAAAAATCAAAGGCCAGGGGCAGACTACTATACGCTTACAACAAATAATTGGATATCTTGTAGCTACTGTTGTTATAATGATCTTCAATAAGCTTTTAATTTTTTAATTCGATTGTTCAGCCCTCTTTTGCCAAAACTGTGCTTCACAGTAAGAGAAGAGTTTCTAAATTTTCTTATATAATCAATATGATAATGAGAAGAGTAACCCATCAACATCGTCTAAACTTGATGGAGAGTGAAGCGTATGATGTAAGGGGTGCTGATGATGTGACAGCATGGACTAGCTTCCATTTTAGCAACTATGCCAGAAGATGCATGAGAACACTCATATTTCCCTGCGATGTTTTGCTAGTGCAAACACTTATTATGAATGTGACGAGTGCTACACAGCAATAACCAGGACAATGCAATCACAAACGATTGCAGTGCAGCATGGGCAAAGCTGCAAGGAGGCTTGAATGGAGTGATGTCTTATGCACTAGTATATACATAAAGCGATGAGAATCATGAAAAAATTTAAAAACTCACCCAAATACCTCTTCTTGGCCTGCAGACGGGGCAAAAACTCTATCAAATACATAGTTCTGAGGGGTTCCTGACCCTCCAGAGGGAACTACAGCCACTGAGACCTCGTCGCTGCTGCACCTCACAGCACTAGGAACACTAGAAAAACAAAATGTGCAAATAAGAGTTATGGCCAATTCGCATACTATTAAAGCGACTGTAACAGTTATACAGATTTGTAGAAAGAATCATAAAGATTCGATTTATCATAACAGCCCTTGTAAGCTATAGCATATAGTTAAAGCTGAAATTTTCATTCGCATATTAGTAGAAAATTAATTACTAGAATGGTTCAATCTCATAAAGAAACTCATATTGTTCGAACATTATTCTTTCGAGAAAAAATTAGATTTTCTGATGTAATTAATATTTTATTATGTTACTAGCATCTGCAACTTTTTCATTTCGACAGAAGTCATAAGTACTGGTAAAATTGTGATGATTACTGCTTTCCTCCGAATATAACCCCAAGGAATAATATTTGAACTGCCTTCAAACATTAAACTATTTCTTTTGGATGCATTACATTTTAAAATTTGTGTCATTGAAGTCAAAAAGAGCGCACTGAAGGTTGCATTCAAACACAATACTCTATTAGTTATGTTCGGGGGAAGATAGTAACTTCATGCTCTAACAAAATGAAAAAGTAAAATAATTTGATAGTACTTTGGAGGTGGAGCCTCTTCGTTATCCTCTGGGAGAAAAGGCCTGGTTCGTACGAATACCCGGATACTACCCCTCAGCTCCTGCAATTGGTTATGCATGGCTCGGCGCTGAGAATCGGCTGTAGCCAATTGAGACTCAAGAGCTGCAATTCGAGCCTATCAAAACATAGACAAACAATTAACCATAGCACTTCAATCTATGTATAACTTCCTATAAAACATACATATATATATTTGCAAAAAAAGGGCTTTTAATAAAAAATAAGCTAAAGAAATCCACAAAACGTAGCATTGAAAATAACTTGCAGAGATAGTTAATCAATCATATGAAAGCGCACTAGCAAAGCAAGTTGTCCAATGCTGTGAGAAGGCACCCTAGAATGTATGAAGATTATATACAAATAAATCAGAATGCGTTCTTGGATATTTTTCATGCTGTATGCGTCATGTGAATAATGGCTATTTGTCATAGCGCTATCAAAAGATATAAAAGAAATCTAGGAATTTTCTTTCATTTTTCAGAAGTTATGACAGCAAGATATGAATAATCGATGATAAAGCTACAGAAGCAGAAAAACATCTAGGTAAATAGAGAGAATAGTATGAAGTAAAAAAACGCAATTTTGCTTCAACTCGCATAATGTTCTAGAACATATTCTGTAAAGGTATATTCAACAGCTCAGCAAGTATGATAGATTATATATAATAAATATATCTGCCATGTTGAAAAGCAGCATAATCAACAAAACTTACCCTTCCCGCCTCCACAAGCTGAATCAAGGCTTCTGAAGAGCTACAGTTATTCATATCTCCCTCGAATAACACACCCCCACCATCTGAAGGGATAATTGCGCTATTTCTGGCCCCAACTCCTACAGCCAGAGCATCTTGAAGTTGAATCTCCAAGGTACTACATCGTGAATTTGAAATTTTTAATTCACATTTTGCTTCAGCAGCTTCAATGCGTATTGCCGAAAGTGCCGCATTTGTGGCGATGAATTCTCGCATCAGCACTTCTAACTTTGTCTCTGTATCTCTATACAAGAAAAAAGTCACCATTTGTAAAAGCTGAATGCAAATTAGTCGAAATTGAATGAGAAAAGGTATAAAAATGGGAGAAGGTAACTGAAAGTAATAATATTTTCGAACTAAGTATTTTGTATGGATGTAACTCCATTGGATAAATGCAAACATTAATTATCGAATATCGACTAAATTATCGATTGCAATAACAGTCATCACACCCTTTCTTATAATCATTTCTGTTGGCATAAATATTAACAGATTTGATGTAGAGCAGCAAATAAAATGAAGAGCTTGGAATAGATCTACCTTCTTGGTATTTTCAGCGTAATATGCCCTAAATATAACAACCTAATCCTGATTGGAACTATGGAGAATTTTGTTTCAAATTGATTTATTTCGCCTTGTGGTAACCATGAGATGAAGCACAAAAAACTAGGTACTTACCAATAATTGTAAAATATATTTAAAAAATTGGCAGAAATGGTTCTAAGAAATAAACTGTCAGATAATCTTTAATTTGTATAAAAGAGCGGCAGCAATTATAGCCTTTACAAATGCATAAATAGAAACTAGATTAAGATCATATAATGGCACTAGAGGAAAAGCATCAATTCTAGATCTAAATTAATAGAAAAATTCTGAAATAACAGATACAGATTTGCTGCTTTGCATTCTATTACTAGAACTTTATGCATTACAGACTGTATATATGCATCAGTACAAAGCATGAAAATACCTTGCATATCCTTCAGCAAGGGCTACTTGCGAAGCAACGCTCTCTGCCTCATTAAGACTTTGCCTCAATCCCACAACTTCACTTTTTAATGGACCTAACGTGGCCGTCAGCTCCAAAGCCTCTCTCTTATATCTATCTGCCATTTCTCTTGAGGCACTCAATTCCTATTTACATAATAATGGAAATTATGAAAATACAAAAAAATAAAACTGCAAGAAATTTAAAATGTAAAGATTCGCTTTAACCAATTTTCACGAAACCGTCAAATATCGATTTATATTGTGTCTGAGTTCAGGTTCAGATTCATAAACACAACGAAATAATTAGGGGAACCTGGCTACTTCGTTATACTCGAAGATTACAGTACTCCTTAACATCATTACCCGATTGTATAATCATGAAAACCACAGAATTCTATGCACTAAATAGATGTCCTATAAATTCAGATAACCCACAAAAATTGAAACAATACCTCCTCTAATCGGCTCATTTCTCTGGTAGCCGCAACTGTCTTATTAAACACATCGTCCGCTGTACGCAACTCCAAATCTTTGACATCCCTCCTTAGTTTTCTCAATTCGTTGTTTAGCTCGCTGCGTTCATGCATAAGTTCCGAACGTTCCATATCCAGAGATTGAACTCGGGACTCGGCTGATGCAAATGAAGACTGAAGAGTTGCCATTTTTGTCGATAACGATGCTTTCTCAGAGTTCCATGTGGCTTCTCGAGCTTTTAGCTGACCTTTTAGCGGTGCCATTTCTAAGCTAATTGCCATCTTTTCTTCTTCAAGATTAGAAATCTGTAATGCATTTAGGTCAAGAATAAATTAATATGTAATATACGAAAGCTCAATTAAGGACAAAAAAGCATATTGTTTTTCCTGTCATCAAATACTTTAAATTTGTATTTAAATAATTATCTGCCAACTAGTTTTCACTTATAACGAATGAATGGAAAGCCATATTGTGCCAAGTTCTGCATCAAATTTTCTGATATATTGGATGAATTTAGTGGTTAAGATATACTCGTTATACCCTAACGTTGCTGCGTAAAAGTTCCTACGTACATAAGTGTACATACCTTACATAATAATTTTTTTTAATTAAGATGGCCTGACCTTTTCTTGAAGTTCAATGATACGCAATCTCAGAACTTCAACATCGATTGTATCCCCTGTCTTTCCAGCACTGCCAGCACACACTGAGCAAATAGAACTTGAATTCAAATTTGTAGCATCTTCATGATTCTCTACATCTGCCATATGTTCCATTGCCGAAAGCATATCTACAATACTGCGGTTTTGTTGTGAAATCACATCTAACGCGTTATTAAGTTGTGGTGCCATCGAAATAATTTGGTCCGATCGTCTTTGATTGGCAAGAAATATTTCCGAAGAGCATCAAAAGAGAAAAACATTAAAAATGATCTTCGGATATGCTAAATTGCTTTCAATAAATTTTCAGTCATAACAGATAAATGAAAAGTCATAATTTGCCTAAACTAACCCTAGCATGACAGTATCTCAGTATGAACGAATCAAATAGCAGGTATATTTTCAATTCAATAATTTAACATTTTTTAGAAAATTTTATTACTTTTAAACATTATGCTTCTTTCAAAGCCAAGAGGATATAAACATAATCATAAAAATCATACATTTCTGTAACTTTTGTCATTCTATCTGATTACTTGAAAACAAAAGTAGTCATTGTCTAATAAGCCCACCTTGGGGCTAGCTTATATGGGCATAATAGCAGTGTAGCTTATAAACTGTAAATTTGTAATTGAGATAAAAATAACCACTACAATACCAGACCTAGCAAATGTGAGCGAAATACGTGACTGGTCCAACTATCCGTGGGTTACAAAGCAGCGACTACAGAAATACGTTTAGTTGTCATTGGTGTCATTAATGAATATTTTCAACCTTTCGTACAGCATTAACAGACATTTTTTAGCTTCCATATTTTTTCGAAAGTATTCCTTTTCTACCTGCATCTCTCATCACTACGTAATTTTCTACTACCTGGTCCTGAAAGACTACTTCAAACTAAAAATTTTTGGTCATTCACTACAATTGCTAGAAATAAAATGAAACTCACTTACCTTTTGTGTGCACTAGAAGGGGCGAAATCGCGGTTAAAAGGACTTACTGCTCGGAAATTTAGTGGCAATTTCGTTATAGAGCCATCAATATTTCGAACTGGCGTAAGACATTTTAACGGAGTAGTCGGCGTTGCAACGAAATTTGAATCGAAAGAATTACCATCATTGATGCTACAAGATGCTAACTCATGAGAATCGTCCGCGTCTTCCACAGAGTCTCGCTTATTCATCATGTGAGGATTTGGATGTGTTTCAAACCTTGGTCTCGGAGGGGGCATTAACACCCGATTGCTTCGAGCTGGCCCAATAGTTGGTCGTTGCTTCTTGCGTGGTGTTTTTACTCTCATGGCTCCACCCGACATACTTCCATTCGCCATAAATGTACGAGCGGGTGCACCACTATTTCTGATGCGAAACGTAGAGCCACTATCCCGCTTTATAGTCTCATGAGAGACATCAGGCGGAGCGCGGTTCTCTGTATCTAAATCAGTAAAGCGAACGTATTTCCGTTTCTTCGCAGGTGCTGCGTTGGACGCGAGATTTGAAAAATTCGTAGCTGATTTTCCATCTCTTAGAGATCTATAGAAAGATTCACTCATTTATAAGTTAGATATTGGAAAGCTTTCACAACTAATGGTTTAATTAGTCTTTATCGCGTGATGTCATGTATTGTTATTTATCAACGGTCAAGTTGAAACCAAAGCATTGAATTTAAAACAAATTGATATAATTTTAAGTTCGCCAGCGTTCCGCCTTTTTGTAAAGATCACTTTGGCGAAACAAAAAAAACATCAACTCCAATAAACCTTATTTGATTATTAGCCTGCACTGAAACATAAACACTATGGCGACCTCATCTGACTTCTCTCGCCAAATACCTATCGTCTGTCCAGGCCATTCGCGCCCTCTCACAGAAGTTCTATTTAGTCCCGAAACCCCTGATGGAGTTTTTCTCATGTCAGGCTGTCACGGTATTAACACTGTACAAGCGAATTGTTTGGTGCTTTATGTCTATCATTGATATGTTTAAAAATTGAATTTGAGCATAATTCTATCAAAAAAATGTCATGTGAACAGCGAAGACTCCTATGTTGCGACGCGGTGACACAGGTGATTGGGTAGGAACCTTTGAAGGTCATAAAGGAGCAGTTTGGGGAGTAGCATTAGATAACAGTGCTGAAATTGCAGCAACTGCCAGTGGAGACTTTTCTGCCAGACTATGGAATGCAATAACTGGAAAGTTAATCAACGAATTCCCTCATAAACATGTCGTAAAATCTGTAGATTTTTCTCGAGACGCTTCGACTCTGGCCACTGGCGGCCATGAAGGAATTATTCGTCTCTATCAAGTTCAAGCACCTGAAGCTGAACCTAGATCATTCAGTGTAGCGTCTGAAAAAACAACAATTAATAAGGTACTTTTCGTTTTTATGCTGAGAAACTGTGACATTTTTCTTTAACGATGATATATGCTAAATTAAGTACCCTTCATCTCCTGAAGTTCTCATCATATACTTGTCCAATTCCATCTATGCACTCACAATATATCCCGTTCTACTTTTTTTTGGTACATTAAAGTACTTATTTTCAAATAGTTTTTAAAAAAAGTACAATATTTTTTTGTTTTTTAGCTATAAAATATTTGAAGCTACCAAATTTTTTTGCTATAATATCATAGTTTTAAGTAATTTGCTAAAATTTTCTGCAACTTTTATGTATTGAAATTTATTGAGTCACATCTATGTTAATGATGCAAATGTAAACAGCAACAAATAAAATAACGTATTTAAAAAGAATTCAGGATAATTGCGATTTTTATATAATCTACATTTATTATAAATGACAGTTATTTTATTTGGATAGCTTAAGCATGTTTTCATTTATGTCGATCTCTATACTTATTTAGTGCTATAAAATAGGTACGTTGGGGAATCGAGCCCTATATGCTTCTCAGCGGATCTGCCGATGGTTGGGTTCGCATGTGGGATGTCAGGACACTAGCTCTCATTAGAGATGTCAAAGTCGATGGCGTTGTAATGGACTTAGAAGTATCTCATTCAGCAAATATCATCACGGTTGCTGCAGGAGACAAAGTTACTTTTTTCAATGCCATCAGTTTAGTGCAGGTTAATGAACTACTATGATATACTTTTTGGATGTTTAGATGTAAAGTGAACTGAAATTCATTTTTTTCATATTTGGTCATGAACGAACATATTTTGGTTGTAACGAGGCATTCAGTGAAACCTCTTCAGTCGAATACTTCGTATCTCCAGACTCCTTAATAGGTTAGACAGCTACAAAGACGATGTTATTTCTTCATATGGTTTTTACACAACCTTCAGTTGGATATTTGAGCACTTGACGATAAAGTGCTCAACTTGAAAGGTTTAACCGTAAATATACATGCATGCGCTGTACAAAGAATTGTAGAAAGGTCTTTGAAATTTCCATTTTATATGCGTGCATATGTATTCAATATATCATATGAAAGACCACGAGAAAAAATTTCTTTCAGCAAGTATCCAAGTTATTTTACTTCTCGATACTGTTTAGCATCATTACTGTAATTGATAATACTCATTAACACGATATACATATGTATATATATATATATATATCTTTTTTGTTACTTTTAAAGTACAAACTGAATATCTTCATTATTCAAATAAAGTACAAGATAAGGTGGTGCAGTAGGTATGCACAGCAATATTGAAAATGAAAATTTAGATAACTAATGATTTGGACAGTTCACAGCTCACAGCTCAATCGCTAAAGGTCGACTTCTACCACTCACAACTCGATATATTAATACTTTGCACATTAAAGATAGATAGCAAATATCTAACAGATTCAAATCTTTGACCTAATGATATTGAGACTATTACTTTATGTAACGACTCATCTGTGTAAATTAGAATACTATATGATAAATATTATTTTGTTATATTTTTTGCTTTGCAAGTCATAGCACGATCATTTTTCATCATAACGTTAGATGATTTCATCCAAAACGAAAGTTAGAACTAATTTTATAGCAGTATCTTATTGACCTGTTAACATTTTACCTTTTTTTATAGATTAAGGAACACAAAATGCCAATAAACTTTAAAAATGAAGGCGGAGCATCTCTGCATCCTTCGGGTAAGCGGTTCATTGCTGGGGGTAGCGATTTGTGGGTTCGGGTCTTCGATTTCGAATCTGGAGCAGAATTGGAATGTATGAAGGGCCACCATGGCCCTGTTAGATGTTTGCGTTATCAACCTAATGGCTTAACATATGCTACTGGTTCTGAAGATGGAACGATTCGTATTTGGACTGACGAAAACGATCGCAATTAAATATATTCAAAAGTTTATGTAAACACATTTAAAATTTCTTCGTAGCTGAGATAAATTTCTTAAATTTACTATTGAAATACTCAGAAAAGATTCAAATGAAAAGATACTGCAAATTCCATGAAAAGTCATTCAAAATTCAAGTTTTCAATAAAGTTCTTCACAGAATAATTTTGCAAGTACAGCTATAATATATGTCCTGTAAATTGATGAACATACTGCTGGATCAAACACCTTATAAAGTTTCTGAACTAATAAGCGAAATCCTTTCTTTAAGCTATGCAATCGATAATCAGTTATTCATAGCTGTGCAAGACCTTGAGAGTGTCACATGCCTTATTTTAATTATGTCAAAATCTGGGCTGGGTAATTTTCAGAGAGCTACCTTTGGTTTAAATTCCATCCCACAATTTAATTGTCTGCTAACAGCTTGTTACTATATACTGCTTTCTCAGATTCTAAACAAAATGTAAATTTTTTTGTGTCAATATTATTTTTGGTTCACAATAATATTTTCCTTTGTTTCATCTATGAATTGGCTACAATATGTTCCCAGCTGTCCAGATTTCTTGAATATTTTTTCATGATGGCCTCATTCTCTAATTCTGTTCCTAGTTTTACCATTTTAGCCTTCAAGTTGTAATGGAAGTAAATTATAAAATAACTGAACGCTCAATCTTTTTGTGGTGGTCCTTCAATTTTTTTGAAGAGCTTAAAATTGATCTGTGAAAATTATTTTTCTTCAATTATACTTTTTTACCATGAAACTAAAGAATAAACTATTGCACTTTCTTCTTTCAACTATTCGCAAACGATAAAATACAAAGTATGCTTGCTAAGCACATATTTTTCTTAGAATAGTTTCCAAATCCCTTGCACAAACTTGAGGCCTTCGATAGTGTTTTATTCTTGTTTCACGTTGACCATGCCAGAAAATGCCATATTACATCATGGATTTTCTCGTGTTTCATGGCATAAACAGCTTTTAAGGTATGGGTGTAGCAAAGAAAAAGATAGCAATTTCCATTGCATTTTCATACATAGAAGCTAATAAATGATCTTTGTGATGAATGCGATGCACATCACTATTCAGTGAACATGACCTTAACAGTAATGATAAAAAATAATACAAAAAATATGACAAATAAATCAAATATAATAATATCATTAGCTGAAAAATGCTGAAATGAATGAATACTTACTAAAAATTTCAAATGTAACTACTTTGGCTTCTACAAAAAAATTTAGAGATTCAGTTTGATAATGTATTATCAAAAAGGCAATAGACATATTTAAATCTCAGCCTAAAGAAAAGAAATGTCAATTTTGATTAATAAAATTCTAAAAAACTTTATAAGCTACTGCATATTTTGTAGACACAAAACTAGTGGCTCATTTTCTGTTTGCAAGCCAAATACATTTCACTGAAATTTATGCTGATAAAATTCTTCCAGTTAATAGTTAAAAGACTTCTAACGGGCTATGCTATTGTTGTTGGAAGGATTAGAGGAATTTGAGTTAGGAGTACTGCAAGTTAGGAAACCAAACAAAATAACACATGATTCACATAGAAAATATAAATTGTGCATATACATCTATTTTCTTCACAGAAAAAATATATAAAATATTTAGCAATGTAGACACTGACTCTGAAAAAAATTAAAAACATATGTTTCTATGAAAATGAATCTAGCACTATGCTTGCATCAATAAGTATTTGATAGCATATATCTATCACAATATAGGAGCACACTCCTTATTTCTAATCCTACATACAAAAAAGATCCTTCCAACAATATCCACATCTTTAATGTCTAGACCGTCTTTCATTATTTCACAAAGTATTTTCTTGGTGTTTCCCAAACCGACATCTCTGACAAACGCCCAACAGAGTAACCCCATAACTCAATATCTGGCCAATCCATACTCAACATTTACCAATTGTAAACACTTCTCACTCTTTTCTACTTTCACCACAATTACCCTGCTACTGTGCAGAGTATTGTTGTTAGTTTCAAAGAAGCTTCCTTCCTGCTCACACACTAATACACTATATTTATAATATTATTTTAGTTTGTTGTATTGTTTGTTTAAAGCATTGCCTATTTTTTTCACAGTATCAGCAGGCATAAACATAACATAAAGTATGTAGAACAAATATGTCAAATTGTATTCACATCTAAATGTAAATATAAATTGTGTGAAGGTAAATATTCTTTTACATTGCCTGGTTTTATAGCTCTTATATTGTGCAATAAATGAATCCATCGAAAAATTTCATAAGTATGCCACAATGCCAGGAACCATAAGATATCCTTCTGACCCAAATTTGTTAGAAATGAGTTGCATAGACAAGAAACTGCTTTTACTTAGTATAAAAAAGTAACAAAATACTCAAAAATAAATAAAAAATGAAAAAAATAGAATATGCATGAAATTTATTCTTTCATACCTGTGTGCATGCACATCTTTAAACATAAATCCTTGTATTCACATATCTCTAGTTACTTTAAAAAGTATAAATGTACACATATATTCTGTCATGTAGAGTTTTTGGTATGTGCATATATAGTATCATATAAGACATGTTTTTAATTTCACACAATATATATATATATATACATATGAACATAAACATATAAAAAGATCATGGACTGCAACAACGACTGAAAGTTTTTTTACTGGACATGATCACAGCAGTTTTTTGGGGGCAGACTAAATTGAAATATATATCTACATACATAAAATGTACTGCATATAATCACAATGAAACAGTACTTACAGAAAACAGATAAGTAAAATTGGGGAACTAATGTTAGGAATTAACTCTCTTAGGGATTAATTCTATTTTTATAGCTGTGGCCAGTGTTCATTTATGACGTTCCAAGTAAATTGGCTGCACAGATTCTAGTAGGGTTTTATAGTTTGTTGTGTTGATGAAGTTAGCTCAATTCTATCAATACAATTAGTGTATGATAAATGCACATATTTCTGTTGCAGTTTCTTGTGCTTAGTTATGTTTCATGTTTCTAAGAACTAACTTTTCAGTGTTACAAGTTAGAAGAAATAAGTGGAAAAAATATATGGCTTACTTTGAAAAATGGTAACTAATTGAAAGATGAATAAAATAAAGTCTAATTCCAGCTGTAATAGTAGATGCAAGTACCTTGGCTGATACTGATTAAACTTTATTGGAATATTGAGATACCGATTGCCAAACAATAGCTACAAAAAGCAAATTGCATATATGCATTGCAATACCCGCCATAAAGTATATACATTAATACATACAGAAGCATATAAACATTTAATATTATGTAGACAGAATTGACCTTTATTTGGCTGATAACAAAAAATTTTGCAATGAAATTGGTATGTAACTATTATCATATTTTCCATTGATAATGCTTTTCAGTTTCATCTTATTAACTGAATAGACTTCTGTTAGCAAGCTTTAAAAAATTTTAAATTTCATTGTATTTAACACTTAACTTAAACTTGCAACTTATGCCAATATTTTGATCTTTGTGGTGCTGACATCCATCTACGCAAAAATATTAGCCATAAAATGCTTCTCAGCTAATAATTTTCATATTTGCTTTATCATGTGGCAACCAAAATCTTATACTACCAATGGAAGGGTCAATACTCTTCTTCTTCAATCAGCAGCAAGGACCTTTTGATAAGATGATTCTTTTTCAAATATCTAAATATTAACTCTTCCAGTAGTGGGGCTGGTTCCTGGTCATCTCAAAGTGGTGAATTTAGGGACTCCACCCTGCTGATACTTGAAGCCCTTAAGGAGGACATTCATTTAATTTACATAATCTTTAATTACTACAAAGCTTAGATACATGTTCCAATAATAGTTTAAAAAATTATTTAAAATATTTCGTTGCAATCTTATATGTATTAAGGGTATTTACAATAGCATTGTGTTGATGCAAATTTTAACGTTACAGTTTAATTTTATTTGACTAAAATATTCCATATTTTTTCTCAGGAATGGACTAATTCAAGCCATGCAAAAAAATTGAAATCAGTGCGCTTACTTCTTTTTAATCAGTTGTACATATGCATATGTTTAATTTCAGTTAAATATCTGTTCAGTTATTTAGTGCTGCTTTAAGATTTCAAAATATAATGCATCAATTATCAGGGATGTAAGGAATTTAAAATTTGTAACTATATATGATTGAATATCTTACATTTATATATGGACAAATCAAAATTTGATTTTTTGGCAAAAATTTTATTGCCTGTTAGTAAAGCAAATAATGCTCAACAGTACATATAACTTCTTTATTAGGAAATCAATATTGTGAATAATTATTCATTTGAAAAACTTTTAAATGGATTGTTAAAGCACAAAGGTGAAAAGAAGATTTTTCCTGTTAAATTTTTTTCATGTATTGAACTCAGTGGTATCCATCATTGTGTAAAAAAATATATTTTTATAAATATGAAAAATTTGCATTTAGAAAAAGAAATTTGCATTCTAGTGTTTCAACTGTAGATTTGAGTTGTTCTAAAGGAGTAAGCGTAAAGTACAATAATATGCAATTTGAATTCAAGAACATGCAAAATCAAAACACAATATTGAACACGAGTGTATTTCTGTATATTTACATTTGCTGATACGCTACCATTTGATAGGCTAATAAAAATGATTCATTTACAGATATTTTGTAATGTTCGCTGGAGAGAATCATACATTTAAAACATACTAGTACAAATTTTTCTAAACATCTTTCAGAGACCTATACTGTCACCGCTCTCTATATCTGGTGAATTTGGAGAAGGAGTGCTGCAAGTAAAAAAAAAAGAATTTGATGAGTACTTTTCAAAATACCCAATGAATAATCACTTATTTGCAAAGATAATGTTAAAATCAAGCAGTAAATGTCCGATGATATTGGCACTGAAGTTATTTAAAAAGATTTGAAATATCAATTTTCTAGGATTGCGCAAATTCATTCATATATGTAAATATGTATGCATGTGTGACCTTGTATGATAGCTCTCCCATCGCCCTGCAATAAACGAATCCATAAACAATTGACATAAGTGTGCCACAATCGCAGGTACAGTAAGAAATCCTTCTGACCCCAAGGTTGTCAGAAATGCAATCACCTACAAAAACAAAAAATAAGTTTTAAACATAAAAGAAATATGAAAAATACATGAATGTAGTATAGTACTTCAAAACTGAAAATGTAAGAAAACAGATTAGACAGATTCCTATAGAAATTTATATGTGCATACCCATGTTCAAATACAAAACAACTATAGTGTGTACACATATATTTAAATATGCATGCCTAAAAAAACGCATGAATGCAAATATTTTTTTTCATTATTATTTTTTGGTGCAAAAGATTGTAACGTACCGCAACAGTGACTGGAAGCGTTTTTTCACTGGACATAATCACAATTGCTTTCTTCTCAGGCTTGTCAAAATGAAATATATATCTGTATACAATGTTGAAAACAAATTGTATGCTTATTTTACATGCAATGCATAGTTAAGTCATAATTAAAAATTTCTGCATAATTGTACAGATAGTAAGAAATTGGTAGGGAACAGCATTGCACAAACCTTTGATGCATTCAAAAATTCAAATATCATAGAAGGACTGATTAGGTAATTGATTAAAAATTGTAAATATTAGATTTGAAGGATTAAAATAAATTCTCTTAAGGCAAATAAAATTTAATAAAAATAAAATTGTGATGTTGACATGCATAACAAATTAATGTTTGGTAGTTTAGAAAAAATACTGAATAATATGCTTACTTTGAAGAAAGGTAGCTGATAGAAAGATATGTAAAATGAAGCCCAATTCCAGTTGCTATAATCGACACTAGTGCCTCAGCTGATACTGATAATAATTCACTCGATGACCGAGATATGGATTGCCACACAATAGCTACCTACAGAAAAAAGAATTAACACAAAATTATCACGTATGAAATTTTTCCCATTACTAAAAGTTATGTAAATATTTTTTTACTTTGATGGTTAAAAGCAGAAATGAAGGTAGTCAGATCAGATCGTATTGAAATAAGTAAAAAACATTGCATGACTTTTTTACATTTTTACTAGTTTTCTTTAAATAAATTTGAATAAATTGTCTTAAAAATTTGAATTTTGGAAAAGAATTAGATCAAATTATTGTTAGAGATGACAAAAATAAGCTGAATATTCTTTGAATAAATAAGAAAAAATAAGCTAAATAATTTGATTCTTACCAGCGATGTGTTGCTTACTATTTTAAAAAATGTTTTGTGGTTGTCAACCACACTATGGACACCTGGAATCGTCAGTCGCATAAGCTGTCCCACAATTAGAGGTATCAGCACTGTATCAACAAATGATTTATTAACAAAATGAGTTTAATTTCATGCAATCGTTAGTAAACTTTTACAAGTATATAGGACGATAGATAGCCTTCATATTTATGTGTACGAATAAGACTAATTTCATCGATGCTATGAACTTATTCCTAATAGCGTAAAATGTATGCAATCATAGAAATTCAAAATAAAATATTTGAGCATGTTAACCTTTACAAATGTAGTCCGTGACTGACCTGTGAGTAGAAGCTTTAGAAGTAAATCGATCGCGTCGATACTCACATCCTGACTAGCGAACATGGCTTTGAGCCAAAAAGGAACAGTAGCGACGCCGACTAAGTTTGTGACAATTGTAAGCATAAGCGCTAAAACACTATTGCCTCCCGCTTGCGTGACAAGTGCCACACCACTGCAAAAGTACAACATAGAACTTATAAAAACAATGTAGCCACCAAAAAGCATTTAAATGTAATTCAATAGATTACCTAGCAATTGTGGTTGGTGTAGAGCAAAATACAGCCAAGCCATATTTAAATTCCTGTACTTGAAATGGAATGCGTACCACTACGAAACCAGCAAGAGGAGTAATCCCAAGAATCATCAACAACCCAAAAGCAAATGCGATCCATACATTTTTGCTTGCAATACTCTTAATATCTGTCGCCTTTAACTCAAGTCCGCTTATCAAGAAGATCACCATGACATTCAGCGTTGGCACGATATTGTAATCTAGGACCTCCCATGAGCTGACTGTAACTCCAGGTCGTGGCCATGTTAGTGCAACAAGAATCGCTAGAGCAAAGCCTAACGGCAAAAACCACTTCAGGATAAAGTTTGTGATAGAAACCAAACGAATAGACACTGTACGCATTGTTGTATTAAATAATGTGCAATGATATTATAAACTGACATACTTCCAATAAGAAACGGTAATAGCGCTATGGAAGAAGTGTTGACGGGATTCATGTTCTCCTTTTTTTATTCACTTAGAATCATTATGCCATTAATTCTAAAAGGCAAAAGAATAAAAAATTGCCTTCTTTCAGATTAAAAATTGAAGTTGAAGAGTTCAAGACTTGATATTCGGAGCTGAATTTATAACAAAGTTGCATCTGTGGGAATCGGTCTATTCCGCTGAAACGGCAAAAGCGCATATGTAATCGTCTTTCCCTTATTTCTACCGAGTTAACATTTGTTAAGTTGATGAAATATATTCCCGCTAGTTTTTACTTATCCATAGCATTTCAAAAAGAGCACTACAAATTTTGCAATTACAAATTTACACTTTTAGTGCATATTTCAGAGTTCAAAATGTGCATTTACAATTTTCTTACATGGAAATAGACATATACTTCATTTCTTTAATCAGGCTCATTTGTTTCAACCATAAATTTAACTATATTACATATCGGCATTTAGAACTAACCAAGAAGTTACCATTATTTAATTTCAATTTTATTTATTTCAGTGAAGAAACTCAAGATAGCTAAAATTTGTGTAGCTCCTTATCAAAATCTAGTATATGTATTCATAGGAACTCCGGATCAAAGTTCAATGTAGTGAAATTACTTTCTCAATGTAGAGAAAATTGAATCAGTAAAGGTGCCATAACTGGCAGTACAGAAATGTACTGTTTGTTAGTTTGTCTAATTTGTTCTAAAAGATCTTATGGTTTTATAATTCCATGTATGAATTTTGATAATGCATTTTGTTTCGATAAACTAAATGCTCTGGAGCAAATAATTTAACCATGACTTGAAAATGACGAGCTGAGCTGCTTTGTTGCTTCAATTGTCTAGACATTATCCTTCATTTTGCAATGAAAATGTGGAGTAAAATTGTTGATGAAACTAAGTCATTTTAAGCATTACTAGGTTAGATTCAATATTCAGGCAGCTTTGTGAAGGTAAGTTGTTAATTAACAGTTATAGTCTGTGATATAATTGTTTGATTTGTTGACGAGTCGATGACGGGTAAATCAAATAAGTTTCCTAACAATGTATAGATTCTCTCCAAACATTTGCTTTGAATGATTAAAACATAGTTACATTTAAAATTCCTTTTTGCAGATGTCAACTTTGAGCCTTGGAGAAGAAAATCCTGATTCAAAAAATGCCGTGGAAGCCATTGATGCGGAACTAGCTTCACTTGAAGCATTGATTCGCTTACAGCAAAAACAGCATTCGTTGCTTACGCAAATCAGGTCCCAACTTCTTAATGGTTCCCGCCGTGTCCCTGCCACATCTCGTGTGGATATGTATGAGAGTGAATTTGGCTTATCGAATTCGCTTCATGCTCCAGTGGAAGGGTGCGAAACTATTTTTAATGAGCGATATAAACTCTCAATGAGTTTTACTCACAAACCCTTGTTCTCTGAAGTAGTGACTTTCAAGCATGACTCTAAAGGTCGTCGTGCCGCTAAACGCTCTGAGAAACTTTCATCTAAAAGTGTTACAGAGTCAAATGCTTATTTTCTGATATTTGCACATGCTTCTGGTGCCATTGAACTGAAAACTACATCGGGCAATCATATCTTAAATATTGAAACAGGGAATTCTCCTATCTTAGCCCTCGGCTACTCGATGACTTCTTTTAAGTCCATTATATCAACTGCGGCCGTTGATGGCACTATTACAGTTCATCGATTGCAAATACATTCATTTTCTCCCCAAATCAATGTAGGCTCGTCCTCATCACGAGATAAATTTGAGCCAAGCGGACTAATGCAATTGCCGAAAGTAGGAACAGTAAAGATTCAGATTAATGATTCAATGGCTATCAGCATACCCCAATCCAGCAATTATGACCTCTCTCAATTCACTGATTCTGCTCACTGCGCGACAGATATTGACAAGGAGTTGTCATTTCTCGCAAAAAGAAAAAATAAGTTTGACTTAGTATCCTATTTTCACGGTGTTCACAATGAAGTTATCGTCATTCCTGATTTTATCAATGATCCTGAGACTCTATTGTTTATGAATACTAGCAATATTGTACTAGCTCGGAAATCGTTGGGCAATGGATATCCAATCTCAGTAATAAAACACCAAGGCGCATATATTGCCATAGCGGCAGGAAGTGAAATTCATTTTTTCAGTGCATGGCACCTCGAGCCGGTAAAAAGAAAAGATGAAAATCCTTGTAAATGTAATGTTGCAAGAGCAAACTCGTTTAATACAGTCACTGCACTCGCATTTGAGCCATCCACTCATAATATATTATACACTGGATTAAGTGATGGCACTTTTTTAGTTCTAGGAGTCCGTCCTAGAGAAGCAGCGAGTGGGAAGAAATGCTGCCGAATTTTGCACACCTTTCCGCCGCAAAACTTAATTGAGGATGATAAAAGCAGCATACATAGAATAGCCCCTACAACAGGATACGTTTTAGTTTCTGAAGGTTCATCACTGAGTATTTATAACACTACTAATTTTGTACAACAAGGTGTTCGTTTTGTATGCTCGAGATCGTTAAGCAGTAATGATACAGTTGTGTCTGCAGCGACGGCTCAATCGTCCGATTTCGTTTCAGTTCTACTCTCAAGTTCTGAGGGTACAGAAATCTACAATGCCTACTTACCCTACCTACCGCCCGAACCCATAAATTTTGGCTGGATTCGTTGGCCTTTTATTATTATTTCATTTCTAGCTGTTTTTATTTACCAGATGTGGTGTAAGCCGAAAAAACGAAAAGATCGAAGAGATAGCAGTAGGAATATTTTGAAAGAGGATGAGACTGCTGCAGATAAATATCGAAATGTTCAACAATCATTGAAGGGGATGGAAAAAAGATTAGAATCGCTAGGATCAAAAATGGGATCATCCACTCGTGGAAAGTTTTGATTGATATCCACAGCAGGTTTTTAAGTTAGAAAATATATTGAATTTAAAAAAAATATTAGAATTTTTGTTCATTCCTCAATATATTTTTGTTTCATTATTATGTGTATAAATTTGATTTACTTTTAGCTCATCCTGCCCGCAACTCATGTACCAATACAGTTTGAAGGCAAATCTAAGGTCTTGCAATTCGATATATTTTGAGCAGTTTAAATTAAGATTATTCAAATTGATTTGTAACGATTGCTTAGAATTTAGTTAGTGATCTTTTTTGTAGTAATTCTTCTAATTCCTTCATTGCAATTTTTTCTTGCATTCGAATGGCATCTGCCCTTAATCTTCTAGCCTCGACTGTGTTTCGAATGAGATTTTCTTTAAAAAAAGGATTATCCTGCTTTGGCTTCATAATATTCCCTAGCGGATGAGTCATTTCTAAAATCTCTGTGGGTCTTGAATGCAATGGCAATTTCTCAAGGGTAGCGCCATCTTTTGTTAATGCCACAACATTCAGTTTTTGTTTTTCTCCATCAATCGGTATAGAGGGTGCAGTTTCGATAAATTTTTTCCAATTAGAATCCGTAATTTGAACCCTTTGTAAGTAATATATTGTCATTAGTTCCTTTTCCACTTCCGTTCTTTCAGCTTTGTGATCACGAAAAGTAACGTCAGAGCTACTACAAGTATCACTAGTTACTGCTGTCAAATTTGTGGAAGAAAATCCCTGCTGTTGTGATACGCGGTAGCTTATGCAGCATGCGCAACCACTTACCTGCAAGAAAATGTAGAAATGATACAATGACCTATTTTCATATATATATATATAAATATAAATTGATACGTACAATATTAATTGCACCATAATCGAGCTTTTCATATGAACTAATGTCATATTTTTTATTCAATGATAGACGAGAAAAATGCATCATTGTCAAGTCAGGGCTGGCCTAGCGGTATTAGTTAAAATGAAGTATTGGATAGCATGAACATCAACATCGAGGAATTGTAGCTTCATTTTGGCAATTTATGATGCTATAGCAATTATAAATTTCTGGACTTCGGAAAAAATTGAATATTAATATTTTTGGTAAAGATGTAAACATATACGAAAAAGGGTATTTTGTTGTGAATATGCCTTTCTTGTGTAATAAATATTTCATGAATGGTTCAAACTGATGACAGATAATGTTACCTGAGACAACAAAAAAGCTTCACCACAGTTCTGACACATTAGCCAATGGGATGCTCCCCAGAGAGTCCAATAGATAGAGCTCCAGTTGATACTATGATTATGCAATGTTTTCACAAACATTGTTAAACTCCAGTTTAGAATTGGTTCATGATATTGAATCAATTTGCCTCGATATCCAATTGTGCGCAGTCTTTGTGGACAAGTTAATAATGTCTCTCCAGCAGATGCATAAAGATTTCCGCAATGGAAACAACAGTATACAGGGGATTTTCCATTTTTCTTTTGATACTCCTGTTCAATGCGCTGCAGGAAATAAAAATAGATTTGAATATCTTTCATTTTGGAATCCCTATTGCTTCGAGTAATGGCAATTTCAAGAGAACTGAATGTAACAAATATACTGCTGAAATACAGCTTACTGGCGCATCAGCCTGTTTACTTTTAGCTAGAATTTTACATTCAAAAGGAATTGTAAGAACATCTGACCTTTTTAAATACTCGAAATAGGAACTCACTTGGAAGAGCCCCAACTTCAGCCAATTGACGAATGTTTATAAGCTGTGAGATGGGCAAAATCATATCATCTCTAATACTTCTAGTGTTGAAGACAGATTGCGTTGAGATAATCCCAAAATTACACGTAATAAACGTAAGGCACTCTTTAACTAACCTATCTATTTTCAAGAACAAACTGGAAGCAAGAATTGCTAGGACATTACCTATGCAAAGTTTAGGTGAAGAGAAAAATTGATTTTCTTCGTCAGTTGGAATTTTAGAACGGTGCGAGATAATATCTATGTTCTCAGATATATTTATGCAGACTGGAATGGAACTAGAAATTTGGACATAGTGGAGAAGCCAGGAGAATGTTAACAAGTCACAGTTGACGTTGACCTCGATCTCGCCATGTTTTGAAATATGAGTAAGTGATATGACATAATCACGAAAAAACTTCATTTCGTGAAGAAGCTGGATTCGATTGCATTTGAAACATCTAGAAATATTTCTATGGATATCTGTAACCTTGATGGTAATGTATTTACATCCTATCATGTCAATCGTGGTATTTTCTACATCATGAAATTTATGCTGAACCGGCAGTTTATTTTCTACTCTGCTGCTTGGTGCCTTATGTGCTTTATGTTTTTTCACATTTGATGGCTTTTCAGGGCTTCTTTTCTTCGTTACTGATTCTTTGTCGTGTCTCTGTACAGATATCGGTAACATATTCTCTGATCTTATTAAGCCTCTTTTACCATTGACGTCTGCGTAATGAAACATTGAATTATATGAAAGAGCCGTCCCATTTATATCCTTACTTGTTGCATTGAGTACACGCAATCCATAGCGAGAAACCATTTGCTGCTGATTGTGAGATTGCATGAAAATACTGAAATGTGGCAGTTAAAAAAAATTGGAATCTTACAAAAATTGAATGAAAAGTTTTTAGACAAATAATAAAAAGTAGAATATGATTCGAAAACTAAGTTGTGAAACTCATTATCCATCAAATTGATTCGCAATGCCCTCTTATTATTATTCAGTAGCCATAGGCCGGGAAACTGGCATCTACACTTCATGGGCAGAAGCAGAAAAACAAGTGAAGCAGTTCAGTGGCGCAAAATTCAAAAAATTTTCAACTATGAAAGATGCCGAAGCTTTCATTCTAATGTACAGCCAACCAGCCGCGAAAAAAATCCCTGGCCTCAATTTCGCCAACTTTGATGCCCAAATTATCAAGGAAGAGTTCAAAGAGGCTATTCATGCAGTTGAAAGGCCGATATTTCCTGAAGAGAATCAAATCAAGGAAGAATTCAAAGAGGCTATTTGTGCAGTTGAAAGGCCGATATTTCCTGAGGAGAATCAAATCAAGGAAGAATTCAAAGAGGCTATTCATGCAGTCGAAAGACCGAAATTTCCAGAAAAGAATCAAATCAAGCGACGAAAAATGGACCGAAGAGAGAGTGATCATAATACAGGCGCTGCTTCAGATTTTTCTGGACCGCAACTAGATAATTATAGTGCCCAGCTCTCCATCCAAAGGTGTGAAGCAACAAAAAAACGAAATCCCAATTATCTAGAGCGACTTGACCCTTCTACACTAATTGCTTTTTGCGACGGCAGTGCTTTACAAAATGGACATCCGCAGAATTGCAGAGCAGGCTGGGCTTGTATATTCCCTCATAATCAATCTTGGAATATCGGTGCTTCAATTAAAGATGGGATAAAAACGAACAATCGAGCCGAGTATCTCGCAGCAATAGCAGCAATGGAACGAGCAAATATAGAGGATCCATCTCAGGGAAAACCTTTGTACATATGCTCAGATAGCATGCTACTCATTCGATCGATGAATGAATGGGTTCAAACATGGAAGGTGACTTATTTTTAGTTCTATTTATCTATTGACCATTGCGCTTATGCCGCGTTAAGTAATCCTACCTTCTTAACTCTTTTCTTGTACACAATAGAATATCTAACTTCATCGAAATAGTGGATTCTAATCTTATCCTAAGTCTAATACATCATAAAAATGTTATCTAAATTTCGAATACTTTATTTCGTCCGAAAACTTGAATCTGAACTTGGTACGATATGGCTTTTTGTATAAATTTATCTTATTTGAAGTGAAATTTCTATAAAACAAATTCTATATATTCGAAATGTACTGCATATAATGTACCTTTATATAAAAATAATAATTTTTGAGATTATTATTAACTCTATTGATTTTATACTACAATATGTGGATGCAGAAAAAGAATTGGACAAAAGCAAATGGAAATTTAGTATTAAACAAGGATTTGCTTATAAAACTGCTTGATGAGCAAGGAAAGAGGAGGATTGTATGGGAACATGTAAAGGCTCACACTGGCAAGAAAGATTGGGCATCTATATGGAACGATAAAGCAGATGCATATGCAAAGAGGATGGCACTTGGAGAAAAACTGGACACGGATACTAAATATACTACTGAAACTTCAAACAAAGGAACCAAGAGAAAGAATTTCACAGCTGCTTGAAAATTTGCATTTTTTGGTCAAATTTTTATTGGTGTATGTGGTTCAATTTTCAAAATCTGTGGGTAGCCACAAAATTTGGATGAAGCTCAGGGGTAATTTGATATGCTAGTTTCATTATATAAATACATATTTAAAGAATCTAGCAGGACTACCAAGTAACTGCAATATAGCTGAAAATATGATGCTTTACTGGGTAAAATATGACTTTTTTATTTTACTTTAAAACTTATAATTCATTATATTGGTAGCAGCGGCATTTTCATAGCTTGAAGTATTTTTTGGCAAAAATAAAATAAATTTGTACTCGTATCTATTTTGGCTGTATATGCTTTTATTTCCATTTCAGACTTTTTGTAAATAGCAGTGCTTATGTTGGTAATTGGTGTGCCAAATTTAATTTAAAAAAATTCAAATTTGTTTAAAATTTTAAGAATATAATTGCCTTGAACAAATTTGCTGATCTTGATGATATTTTCAAACTTTTATGACTTGGAGTACTAGCTTTCCACTAGCGTGTTTCCAGTCAGAATGATTCAATTTGATTTTTATAAACCATATTATATTTAGATTTAACTGTACTTATATATCGATGTATTTGTCTTCTAAGTAATACTGAGTATTTGTGAGGTGATCTTGGGTGCAAATCATCAATCAATGTAACTTAAAGGGTAATTTCTGGTGTGAAATTGTCTAATTTGGTGGTTAAAACAATTGAACCCACATTCTCACTTACCCATCAATATTAAATGGCCTACAGGAGCTGCTGAGTTGCATGAATGACATTGAAGCAATGCAATTAACTCTTTACAGTACTGGTATGAAAGTGCCAACTGGACTTGATGAGTCAATACCTACTTAACATTTGAAAAATTTTCCAAGAAAATCTTCGCAACGAGTAAGATGAGGAGTTAACAAATTGGACCTCTTTCGCTGTATTTGTACCTTTGGACCGTAGAGCTTGGTAAAGTCTAGAATGTGACTCATCCAGGCCCTTTAACTTCTGCTGATGCCATATAAATTTGGAAGTAGGGCTAATGTCACAGAAAGAGAAAATAAAAATATTACTTTTGAAGCATCATTTGCAGATAAATTTTTTTCTGAAATGTAGAAATGCCACAAAATCAAATTTCCAATTTAGTATGTCTTTTGTTTAAAAATATCAACAATTCATGAATATTTTTAAGAAACTACCAGTGACTTTTAGTTGACGGCATTCGGGGTGCCCTTTAGAGCTTGCCTGAAGTTCGCTGGCATTTTTCTTAGCATTACAGCAACTCACAGAGCATGAAATCCAATTATTAAAATGGCATGTCAATCTAAATCGATTTCTTGAATGTCAAAACTTATAAAAAGAATTCAGATTCGAGTAACATAAAACTGAGAACAATACCGCATTGCTACTAAACAGTTTTATGGTATACATTTAAGGTAATAAAGCAAAATTAAAATTTTTATTAGAGTCGAATCTCCCCTATTTGGTCCGTAAAAAAGGGAAAGTAATTTTTCATTTCAGGGATTGTATTGACTTTTTTCCAAATTTTTCAATTTAGATATATTAGAAGGATCAAGTATAATGAAGTTTATCGCTGTTGGGCATGTTTAAAATACCATGCAGCAATACAAAATTATTGGAATTTTAAGTGAAAATTTCAAATAAAAATATAGAAAAAATCATCTCAGCAGGTATTGGCACAACAAATAAAGCTAGAAATATCAAGCCCATCTATTTATAAGCTTTTTGAAGGCGCTCACTTTCTGGAATAACACCTGCTTTTAACAATAATGATGTATGTATTGGGGTACAATCTGATTTTCCTGCCTCTAGTGCAGCCTTGGAAATTGACCAATAAAAACCGTTTCGCCACTTCCACTCCTTTATTGCAGTAGGATAATGAGCTACACTTCTCGCATATGCGCAAAGTCTGCATGAAATACAAATGAGTGAATTTAAAAGACTAGCCGGAAGAATAGTATTTTTTAGTTTTTCAACAAAATTTTCCTTTGAGAGGTATAGAATCGGAATCTCCAGGTGGAAAGTAAAAAACCAAGTAGATATTAAAAGCAACATGCAAAAGGACGAGTTAATTGAATAATAACTAATTTTAGTTATTTCTAGGTTTAGTTCTAGTTTTCTATCATAAGAATAATTTAGCAATACGTAGACTATATCAAACTAAATTTTTTAATATTTTATCAATGGATTATTTACTCTGAATTTTAATAGTGAACTGTACCACCAATTTGAAAATTTCAACTTACGGATGCCAAGTTGCATTGAGCCCAATACTAGTTGATCTTACAAATTATAAGGCTTTTCATTTTCGTCTTAATATTAAATGCATATAAAATATATAAACTTACATATTCAGCCTCTCAATGTCTACTCATAGTATATATATATATATATATATATATGATTTAGTTTAAAGAATTCCACCTTTCCACAGCTCCTGCCTTAAAAGTTATATCAAACTCTTCCGAAGTCACAGCAAGTAGTTCCGATATTAACTTACACACCTAAAAATAGATTTAAAAGAAAATCACAAAAGTGCTGAATATTCACTTGAATATTGCACCATGTGGTATGCCAAAATAATAATGAAAATCTAAAAAAGTAATTCATTTTGAAAACATATTCTACGCAGACATTTGCTTGTATCGATACTTCTAACAGAGCCCAATGTTAACTCTTAAAGACCATATTGGCAAAGCATAAAAAACATTTATAAGCTAATAAAAATGGATTTTAAAAATTCGAAATCACACTACTTCGTATTGCGAATCAATTTGTGCAGGCTGCATTAAATAAATAAAGTATAATTCCTAAACAAAACAGAAAATTACATGAAATCGAATAAATTTAATCGCTCTTGGTCATTGTTAGGCATGATTAGCTAGGATTATGCTTGTTTGTCCTTATATATGTGCTCTACATCTACTGTCAACCTCCTCATGATGAGCTGATTCCACTTCACCAACTGATGCAGAATGTGACACGCCAACTAGCATAAAAGCACATATCCATATGTGCTTTTCAAAAGATTGAGCTAGAAACTGAAAAAAAAGATTAAAAAGTAGATATTTTGAAATATTAAAAAATATCGTTACATTTAAATATAATAAACTCTGATATAGCGAATTCGATTTTGACGAATTTTCATGTATAACGAATAGAAGAAAAAAGTTAGATTATCCTAGGTTCAGTGTCAGAATTTCGATTTTACGGCTCATTTCTGTGATTCTGACGGGTAAGTTTATTCGAAATTTAAAGTACAGCGTGCAATTGAAGAAATTCAGTAAAATTCCATAATATTTTCCTGAATATTACCTCCACAAGTTATATTTGAATTGCCAAGTTGATAAATGTATTTAAATATATACCTTAAGGTTTAAAAATTTATCCTCTAAAGAGAAACAGTTGTCAGGGTACTTTCATTCGTTTACAACCTCTTCAAGGTGTACTGTTCAAATATGACACCCTGAGGTAACGTTTGGTACAACATTCTCAAAATAGTTCGAGACTGTTTCACAGTAGAGCAGGCAACGGGAACTGCCTATTTCGAATCATTTCATAACAGGTCAGGTCATACGAGGGTTCAATAAAAAAACAATGTTATTACGTCAGTGCCGCACGTATCATTCAACTATTCAATTTTACAGGAAAATTTGATTTTTCTAGAATTTTAGTTGCAAAATAAATTTACTCTTCCAATGGTAAATTTGTAAATGAATTTATTGCTTAAGTTCAATCCGGAAATGATGTTTGCATAGTAACTAAATCTGTTGGCTGACACGCTGACTATACATAGCAGACTACATTTAATATCGGCAACTGTTCTAAATATATATTAGATATTATACTAGTGTTCCAGAATGTTCTATATAATTCTGGAACAATACTAATGTTGAAGTAGAGAGTAAGACTGCCAAGATAATATTACTCTTTTCACTCCTTTGCATCTATATTGAGCTATTCTTCACTTATTGCTGCAACTCTATTATACCATTAAACTATAGCCCGATCACTTTAAGAATGGCAAAGTCTAAAAAGCATCATATCATTCATTCTGGTACTCGATAGGAGCTTCATGCCATTGTGAAACACATGTATGATGAACAGCAGAATTTTTTTTGCAAGATGCCTACTTCGAGTTAGTAGCTAAAGTAATCTAAATCAATCGTATTACATTATCTAGCTATAGTCCTTTACTGTACGTAATCTCACAAAATATAAAATCATAAATCAGTTTACCTTACTGATTCCATCTATTCTGCCAACTTAACAGCCATTCAAGTGTAGCATATCCTCAAAAGTACTTTAATATATACATATATATATTATTAAGCTTACCTCGGAGGGATCAAGTATATGACATGAAAGCCCCTCCTTTGCCAATTTTTGCTTAAATTCCAATGACCATTTTCCGGTTACTGCAGTTAGCCCCTCTGGATTTACATCCGTAACGCCATCAACTGGCCTTTCACCCTTTTTCGATACTGCAAAATAAATCAGCGCCTGCAGAGCCCATCAAATTATGATACTGGTGTAATAGTGGGTACCAGTTTAAATAGACTATTTTTTAGTATATTAATTGAAAAAATTATTAATGTCTGGCAACTTTTCATATTTGTTAAGTGACTTTTCGATCGGTACTCTTTATATGATGCTTCCCAAATTAGAACAGGTGCAAAATAAAATAAGAAAAATAATTTTGTAGTGTAAAATGAGTAGTTCAATTATAGGTATATATAGTTGAAAATGGATATCTTGTATACCTGAGTATTTTCAGAGAGGCCGTATTTTGAAAGAAAAGGGCCAAGTATGCCGTTTTGTAGAAACACTAAATCTGATCTTTTAGATGGCGGAGTTCTTAAGATCACGTCTTCCAGATCATCATTTCGGGTGCATACCTATAAGATGTATTGTATATTATTGAATATCATCATCCCGATTCTAAATTTACTTTGGAGTAAGGGCCAATAAATGAATTGCCTTGACTGTTTGTGATGCAAGTGAAAGCAAGATATATAACTGTACATTGGTGACATTTCTTTTCTGTTAATACAACTAGGGTCTAAAGTATCATCTTCAAACAGCTAAACTGGTTAGTAATAAGGTAAACTTCGGATGTAACCAATCTGTTGGAACCGTAAAATTGATTTGTTAAATCCAAAATTTGTTGTATCCCACAATCTGAAGCTTAACTTAACATAATGACTTATTCGCTTATTTGTCATAAGTGAACATTTTGATAAAAGCGGATTCGTTGCATCCGAAGTTTATACGTTTCTTCCATTCATCAAAGTAGTGTAGGAAGTATTGGCTCAAATAGAAAAACTGGTTAGTATTACAGAAGTAAGTCTTAAAAATACTCACATATATTGGGCCTTGATTCTCAGGAATTATATCTGTTCTTCCGATCAATATATCCGTGCCATCTCCCATTTCCTAAGCAAATAAAAATATCAACAGATATAGGTTAAAATCTGTGATATAATAATGAATGCCAACACGAGGCTTCCTTTTCTAATATTTCAAATAAATAGCAAGGCACAGCAAACTCAAATTTTTCTCGTTTAACTAATACTTAGCCAACAAACAAAAAATTCTCAAATACCCCTCAAGAACAGAGTCTGCAAGAAAAAAATTTATTTTATTAACTCATCTCAAAATCCATTTCAAATTCCTGATAGAAAAGTTATAAAAGAGAAAAGTAATATTAAAAATATTACTGTTCTAAGTATTTTCATTTAGATTTAAAATATTACTTGCAAGTATATAAAAAAAATCAATTCCAATAATGTTCCTCCCACTGAATAATAAAAATAAATTAGCAGCACCACAAATATTCCACATTTAATATGTATTACTTTATCTTATAATAATGGTATATATGAGGCCGAACATCCTAACAAGAAATATATAAAAATCGGTTGATGAATTTTTTGGTATTTTGTCTACGATTGTGCTTCACATTCTGCAGTCAGATAAGCATTAGACCAGTACCAAACAGAATTCAACTAGAAAGATTTATTTTACCACGGTGAGATTCATTTGCTCGAAAGCTGGAATGGGAGTCCAATATGGAAAAATGATCAAATAATCATATAATTTATCTCATATTCCCATACTTTTGGTGGATAGTATATAAACTGAAATAGATGGATTTGGCAAGGACACCTATTTCTATATACACTTACAGAAAGAGAATTTCCAATTCTTCCTCTTCCTACAATCACTGACATGCGTGTCGAATAATTTCTCGCGATTTTATGTGAAACTGAAAGTGGCGCCGGAGAATATTGAGAAGATGCAATTCGCAATCCAGCAATTACATTAAGACTTGCTGTCAGCAAATATAAAAGCTGAACTTTCACTGCAAATAAGCTACGCATTAACTCTACTATCAAAAAATTTTGCAATGTCACGATTCACTTTGTCGATACGAATATTGAAACGATTCTTTTGAATCGACAAAACAATGTTCACAGGATCATTATCGTAGACATTGGTAATGACTCAACTAAAGCTTAGTTAACTAGAATTCGCGGGCTAGTCGACTAGTCAACTGGTGGATGACTTTGTCGACCAACAATGTGTAAAAGCTCGAGAACTGTATAATGGATGCCTCAACATGTGCAGAACTCGACTTATATCTCATCCACTTAGGTTAAAGACAGGTCAATAATTTGATCATTGGTCAATTAGCCAACCAGTATAATTTTATTTTTTACTACAACCAAGAGTCCAATAAAAATTGCAAATAGAGATGTATCAAAATGAATAATCAAGTTTGTGGCACAACAAAACCATGCAGAATTTGACCAGTTTTGGGAATATTGTCTTGAACAATTTCTTTTCAACAACTTGGAATGCCTGTATGTCGTCTACAACCCAGTCCACAATATGCTCAAACTTTGCAGTCCACGGTTCATCTGTTAAAGAAGTTATTTGCTGAGGATCACCTGTAACTGCACAAACTGGGTTCTTAAAGAGTCCATGCTTCATCTAAAAATGAAAAACTAATGTGGATATGGATGTAATAGTTGCATAGGATGTATTACAACCTTCAGCTGAGTAAACTAATCATTCTGACTGCTTATTAAATGCAAAGTGATTACACACCAGAAATAAGCTTACACTTCTCAATATGACACCTAATTGCCAAAGCAAATGACCCATTTTGAGAATATTCTTGTTGACCACCTTTCAAGGTTGATGATAGAATCATCCTTTGAGGAAATTGGGCATTGAAGAAGGACAGAAAAGCAAAGCAAGCAATAGCTTGCTAAGGTGCAAAAGTTGCAGTGAATAGAAAATGAAGTTTATCAATTGAGATGATCAAGTCATTGGCTTTATTATTAAAATTTGTAAGCTAATCAGTTAATGACTATGTTAGCTTTTTAACTAGCCAAATAAATAGCTGACTAGGTATCCATTCTCAAATCCATGTATTCTAAAGAAAGGCTTAATAGTTTTCCTTCCATTCTGTTAGCAAAAGTTCCTATATGAGTATATATAAATAAACAAAAAATACAGACTAATTAAAAGAAATTCAAACTTTTATTAATTTCATGTACAACAAAAAATACATTCAAATGACAGCAAAAACAAAATGAGCAATTTTGACAATTTTATTATGCATGGTTATCACAATAGTGTACTCCTGTTAGGATTTGTATTTCTGAAATTTTGTATGCTTGATTTGACTTGTTTGCACTTATTGTGCATGAGCTTTAGTTAATTGGTTCTACTGAATACTCATTCTTGAAATGATGTGTTGATTTGATGTTGGGATACTAGACTTGGCAAAGGTTTGTATGATTATAATACCAAGTGATTGCACATTATTTTTGGATTTTTGTTTGCTTCCTGATATTAATTGTTTTCTTTAACTTACATGACAACTTTTCCATAGTACCACATCTACAAATAGATGGCACTTCATTAAAAATACTAAACCATACCACTAATACTCTTCATCAAATAGCTGCAAAAGAACAAAATCTGAGTTTTTCTCAATTACAGTACCCTTTGCCATCAAATCGTCTTGCTGCCAACAATCCTGTTACTTTTCATTTGTATCAAGAGTAGAACTATATACCTTACCACAAGTTTATTCACTTACAAATACCAATTTATATATCTCTTGAAGTATTGCAAATTTCAAATCAGCACTTTAGATCTAATAAAAAAAGGTTATCAATATTTTGCTATCTGAAGTCATTTTAATTTGAGTTTCAGTTTTTGTGGATAAAGAATGCTTTTAAATACATTCGTATCAGTTACATTTTTTTTGCTTTTGGACGTTTTATAAGCATATTACAACATGCTCTCACCTGTGCAATTTGCTATGAATTGTGATTTTTAGTTGTTGTCATTATGCATGTAGTATTTCCAACAAAAGTAGCTGCTTCTTACTATAAAACCACTTCAACATGCTATAATTGAACTGCATTAATATGTGCCACCATATCTAGCAACAACAGTGCAATAGTTGATACTTACTAAAAGAGCAGACATAAAATCTCTCATGTATAGCTCTAAATGCTGAAGTTGCAACTACTTTATTAAAGGTAAAAAAGGCCCATACTAGTGTGTGCCAAGCAGTTTGACCTCATCCTTGCTGTGTAACCACTTTTGCATGGTGATACATATCTGCAAAGCCAAGCATCAAAAAGAGAAGAGTACAATAAAAATGACAAAAAATACCTACTTAATCCATGCCTATTACAATAGCATGGTTGGCTAAGGTTAACTTAGAGTGTCAGCAATAGTTCTGCTTGTGCTTTCACTAAGAGTGCAAAATACCAACAGCAAGACTAGACCTATTTTTTCCTAGTTATTATGAATGTAGCAGACAAGGTGGTAACAAGAAGGACACAAAGACTATAGAAGCATGATAACATTATACAAACATGATTTGCGTTGCTGGGAGTGAGTAAGAAACACACTCAGCAACATAACAAACAAAATCTTGATGCCAATTTTTCTGGAGAGTCATAAAATGATGTAGCAAAATAATGGAATAACTCTTAAAAGAGTAATTCTCATAACTAATTATTGTACACAAATTAGTTCCTAACACTTGTATAAAGTAGTAGTAGTTTGCATTAAACTTGGTTTATGTACAAATAAGATGGTTTTGCAACTTAATTTCAAGTAACATATTTCAAGTAGTAGGATTGTCTGAGCACTGGCCAGGAATACTTATAATTTGCATTTTACTCAAAACATTGTTAAAATAATATCTGATCCACACAGAAGTATACCAACAGTTTTAATTAATACAAGGTTAAATGTGTAATGTATATCACAAAATATCTATTATTTTGCCCTAGACAGTGCTACAAAAATATTTGAAATAAAATTATTATAATAGATAACAAAATACAAATGTGATGCATTTTTTCTCTAAAGACCTGTATGAATGCTGGATATCTGTCCATATTGTAACACATTAACAAGATCGTGGTGTGAGCTACTAAAAACATTGACTGCTCTGTACTTCAGAGACATACTTAGCAGCAGTTAGTATGTAATAATAGGTTTTGCAATAAAACTAAGCAGTTCACTATGCAGGGCTTGATTATGATGTGCTTGTAGCTTTTACAATTTTTAAACTGTTTCCAGGTCAAAACTATATTAGAAATATTGCCTGCAGGTATAGCAGGTGCTTTATATATCAAGTTAATCTTAACATTACTCATAAAAGGTGTATAAATCAGAAATGCCAAATACTGCATTGTTTCTTTAACTGGATAATTACCAATGTATTTGTAGTTGTTAATGCAGCACTGATAAAAATTATTCAAATTGACAAAGTATTTTTAAAGCTTTATAACTAATGCCATGGTGCAAAATTTAAGGCATTGAGTATGGCAAGTATTTCATTGTTCAAGTGATGGCCAGTACAAGAAGCTGCGATGTGTCTGTGATACTAAATGAACTTTCATTAGGTACATTCACATAAGTTATATCACAGAACTATGTTTCTACTAATTCAACTTTTCATATATATGGCAAGATTCTGTGTAGCACTTAAAATAACCTACTTCTGTTTTTGATCACAGCATACCCCATGATTTGGAACCAGTATTAGAAACTGCTAAATTATAGTCTATGCATGCTATCAGTAGTCAAGGACAACAAGAAATCCAAAGAAACACATGCAACCAGTAATGTATTAATGCCTATTTGTATGTTGCTAAGAATGAATCATGTTAACACAATACAACTTGAGAGAACACACTTATGAGAATGCACATACAAGACAAATTAAGTCAATAGAATCACAGCTTCATAACAGATCACATAGCAAAACATATCAAATCCTGACAACTAAACCTTGAGTGATATGGAACCTGAAAGTATTGGAAATATAAAAAAACTACAACTATCTTGATGAATTTTAGACTCAGGTAAGACATTGTAAGTAAAATCTGTGGTGGAGATTAGTTGCTGCTAGCATTGAAAGACAAACACAACAGGGTATGCAGTTTTATTATTAAAGATTAATATAAGAAAATGTAAATCAGCTTGAGTATAGTTTTGCAATGTTGCAGCACTGCAAATAGATGGCTGATTACATATTGGATTGTGTGGATTGAATGCTATGCTTAATGCTGCAATACTAAACTAAATACTGCAGTACAAAACAGAATTAGTTTGAACTACTTTACGCTGAAACAAAGCTAGTGATATTTTAATAAACATGATAAATAATTTTTAGTTTTTCTCATGTTAAATGGTGCTCATATTGTATATGATAAGTTTTACCACTTGGCTGAAATCAGAACTGTAAAAAGATAATGTTTGGTTTGATTCAATTAAAAAAAATTTTAACTAGAAAATTAGATATTCACATTATATATGCACAATTTATCTTTTGGAAAAATATAATTGCATAGACCTCAGCTCAGATTAAAAATATTTATATCAAAATTCTATATCTTTGCAATATTTTATAAATTCTAAAATTTACACTTTTATCTTTGATTAAATATAAGATTGTAGTAGATCAAAATCTAGATATAGATTACAATGCGCAGCATACAACAGATACATGATTAACAGTATTTGTTGAGTGAAAGATAAAAAGTCATCAACTAAAGCAAATAAGATTTTGTTCTCATATTTACTAACTTGGATATAAAATTTTTAGAGTACAGATATCAGTTGAGTGTTATTGGAAAAGTAAATTTATTTACAGGGTATTTTGAGTTGTTTCAAGTTTAAAGTTCAATTTTTTATTTCAAGAAAATATAAACATAAAGTTAAGTAATCTTGATTCTACGCCTGGCTGAAATATATCTCCTAGCCTTGCAAACTGCACAGAAGTTTTATAATGTGCACATAAGTAAATGGGCTCAATACATTAGTTTTGACTTGGTTGCAGACATGGATATGATTAATTAATCATACTTTACAATAGAAAATAACAAAAATTTGAGTAAAAATGTAAACAACAAAGTTTAATAACAAAAAAATAATGCAAACATAGTCCTTCTTTTGATAACCACAACTAAAAAGTTTCATATATCGTTGGTTATAGGAATATTGAGTTTTATCATCAATGAAATATTCCTTACCTCTTCTCCCTCATCACTTTTAAAAAATTTATTTTTCGGGCTTTAGGTTTTATTGTGCAAAAAAATACAACAAAGCAACACTTTAAACACTAATTAAAACTAATAAAATTTGCACAATATTTTAGATGTCAACGTATGAGAGATATTGGCAAAGACCTAATATTAAGTATAATTACATGTACATGTATGCATAAAAATTCTTCTCCTGGTCAACCACTTAGAAATACAAAAGTTTTGCCTCTGCTGACAAATTATGAGCAACTCAAAACATGACTTTGCAACAGATTTGGTACTAAGATGTATATAGCTGTCAGGTGCTGCATAAAAAGGAAACAACATGTTGTTCAAAAATACTTCTATGCTGACTAATTACCCAGCTCAAATAGTTAACTAATTTAATGCTAGTATTTAAGTGTATTTTGTGCTGCAAAAATATTTCATTGATATGTACAGTTCCAAGATTTTTATTCTAGTTTGAAAGTAAGAGCTGCTACTTTCACTACCATAATAAATAGAATTTTGTGTAAAACTTTGTTAGGCACTGTTTCCTAAAAATTATCTGCATTAACATAAGTTTTTTTGCTTTAAAGTGCTGTTGTTGTAATATCAAGAAATTTATATTTATCTTAAAAATTTCAAAGTTTGAGGTGAAAAATATAAATGTAAGTTGTTACAGCTGGACACCAACTCATACCACCTACAAAAATTTTAAATATTTTGTGACTATAATATATATTAGTGTTATTATATGTTTTAGTCGTTGTTTGAAAAACAAACATGGATCTTGTTGGAGATGAAATTTATTTGTTTGAGAAAATTTTATATGATTTCCCTGTTTGATAAGAATTAGTGATTTTATTGAATCTCAATTTAAAAAAAGTATGGCTAACTGACATTTAAATATGACATTCTAATATCAAGAGTTTTTCTAAAAAGGGTAAGCTAAACCAATGATTTTTGGAGTATTGGTTTTAGTTTATAGTTGATATATTGAGTAACCATACCAAGAACAAGCACCATTAGGGTAGATATCATTAATCTTTTGTAGCTCATGATTTGAAATATTTAACCATAACTTCTAAATGAGGAAGCAATATCAAGTGCTTAGTATTTGAAAGTGAAAAATTTAGAAGCCATTAATATCAAAGAAGATTCTGAAAAAGGCTATAATCAAGCAGCTGCTTTGAATAAGAATGCTTTTAATCATGCTTGCATCAACAAGTTGCATCTCTCAGTGTTAGGAAGGCATTGCATTTATGATTTCTTTGAAAGTCCAGGATTACCAGGACAAAAATATATAGAGGAAAGAAGTAAAAAGAAGATTGGTCCCAGAGCTGAATGGTTTGAGTTTAACATAAAACATGCATCATACAAAGTTTTTCATTTTGGTTTTACGTGGTAATAAAAAATTTAGTAAATCACGTGGAGTGGTGTGAACAATTGTTCTATTGTTAATATGGACAAGAACCACTGAAGATTTATTGGCACAGTCATCATCAACAGGAAAATAATTGTGCATTTGCCAAATGAGCTATTGAATATTTTGGAAAAAGAGTATTGTTACCTTCATCACCCAAACATGAGCATTTGGGTGTGAACTTGTATAGTTTTAATAGTCGTATTATAATGAGTACCAAATTTATTTTGAATACAAGCTCCATTAAAATATAGGCTTCAGTGTTTCTAGTCAAGGCTAAACCATTAACTTAATATCATTAAGATTTGAATGATTCTAACTCAATTGTAGTGGAACATCTTGCATTTTTTTATTTAATTCTTCAGACTCATAGTCAAAAATTGATTGTTCAGTGCAAAATATTTTTAAACTAGATATTTAATATTGATAATGCAGCTCAAAAAATTTTTAAATCTAAAGTTAAAATTCCTTTCTTGCACTCAAGTTTCAGACAATTTCTTTAAGTTTATTAATTTCTGATTTTCCTGATGCCAGGATTGCTGCATCTAATAGAGATTAAAATCTGCTAAACGTGGTTATTTAAAATGTTGCAAGTTATTGTTGAACTTCCACAACAGTTTATGGCAAGTTGTCATCAAACTTTATTAATAATTATAGTGAGTCATCACTTAATTTAAAAATGTAAATTATATTGATTAGAAGATTCACTTCTGATTATGCAAGTAGCCTCAGTGGTATTGTAATTTATTCTTGTAAATATACTTTAAAATATAGTACCTGTTCTATCTTATCTTTGTCCAGTCTTTGTTTTGTCTTGTCTGCAGCTAGATCTTGAGGTTAAACTTGTTGAGTTAACTGCTGAGACAAACATCTGAAAGCTTATGTTCTGCAGTTCAATAAATGAAAAAAAAGAGGAAACTATTAGGAAATTTTCACCTAAAAAATGCACATTCCTTTGATATATATTGGTTAGCAAATAAGTCAATTCTTAATGCAATTCAAGTTTTAACCCAGTATAAAATATTTGAATAGTGATTTTAGAGAATTTTTTGATGTAATATTTGTAAAAGTTTTTTGGCATCGAGATTTAAATTTTTTTTCCTAACAACAGTGGAACTTGCTAATTTAAATACTTCAACCCAAATACCTGTCTTTTGAACAATTTTTAAAAATTTATATACTGCATTTGTTCTATTAAATCTTGATAATATGAGCAGATTCATGGTAAGGTGAATACCTTTATGTGAATTTAAAGAAAGTGCATTCATTTTTTTATATTTTAGAATAGCATGGTGAAAATTTTCATATTTTTTTGAGTGTATGCAGAAGATAAATGAAAATAAGACTATCATGGTGCACAACAAAACAAGCAAAAAATGTAAGAGAGTAACAGCTTAAATGTACATTATATCTTGACCTGTGTTGTGAGAAGTGATTACATTTTTCCAACACAACATTAGCAATTTAAGAACTATTGAATGACTAGACAATTTTGAAAATGTGACTAGACATGAATAAAGAATGTTATCAAAAGGAATATCTGCAGCTACAAGTAAAAAAGGAATCAACTCATGATAAAAGTTAATTCCTGACAAAGACTTGCAGAGATCCGTTTCAGTCTTTTAATCACTTTCTTGAACTACATATAGATGCCTCAAGTGTTACCCTGTACAGAAATGAATGAACTTCATCTTAGTAAAAAACTTGATTTGAAAAATAAATCAGATGAAGCTAAAGAATAGAAACCAGTAATTTGGTCAATGCTGAAAGTACATGCCAACATGGTCGAGAAACATTGTTAATATTATGCTGAATTAATTAACATCTATGATACATTCGAAAGCAAGATGGGGATTACGCATCTTCAAAATCCAGACTGGCTTCTACTTCTGATTACTTAAGAGGAATAATCCATATCAATAAAAAATTGTGACCCTTAGTGATGTATGCATAGAAAATATGTCGAAAACCTGATTTATACTTCTATTGACACCTCTACTAGTACCGTTAAAACTATTACCCAATAGAAAGAATTAATAATTGATCAAAATCTCTTTAACCCGAGCACTTGCTTGAACTGAACAATTTGTCATCTACCACGGAGTGTACGAGAGCAGGTTTTATTTTATGTTTATAACCGTCTAATAAATTTATTGTGGTAGTTTTAATATTCGAATATAGTTTCATGCTCGTTTTCTTTTATAAGCCAATAAAAAGGTGATGGGGTACCATATTCTAGCCTATAAAATTTTTTACAGAATTTCAAATTGTCTTAGAATGCTAGGCTAAATTTTCGCGCGTTGCTTGTGCTTCATTTATCTTTTTGAGCCTTTTGAATCTCATGGTTCGAGGATATTTTGCTATGCTCATGGTGATCTTGTTTGCGCTTCAGCTGCAATTACAGAATTCTTTACAATTGCCTCATACAAATCTTGCTATGTACCAATCTAGTCGTGTCAGGAATCACAATTCTATACTATTTGCTGGAACGCGCCATTTCACTGAATATGATCTACCTTCTCTAGGAAAAGTTCTTCTTGGATCATGTCTAGCAATCCTTGTGTCATTTCCACTTCCTTCCCTTGCAGAACGTATGCCTCTTTCTGAATTCAACACTCGATCTCTCGAAGAGAGGGGTCAGGTCGAAAGAGGTCGTTTCCCTAATTTCACTAATTCTTATAAACTTCTTATTGAGACAGCACTCGCACAAGGGGGTGCTGCAGACGATAGCTTCCTTTTTCCGGATTATGATGAAGATTTAGGCAATATTTCTTCGCTGTTTAGCAGTGAAGAATGGGCAGCTAATACTGCAGAAAATGTTATCGCTGCACGGCACAAATCAGTTGAAGATGAGATTCCGAGTTCTCCTCAATTAAATGTCCTAGACGATGTTTTATTAGACTACACTGAACCCGCTGATACGCCAAATTCCGAGTTTTCTGTTAGAAATATATTCAGCGATAGAAAAGTAGTCCATCCGGAAAATGTAGGACTTCCATCTCCTACTCAAATAGACATAATAGATGAAATTATACCCAGCCAAATAAATTATCACCATATCAATCCTCTTCCACAGATATTAAGTGTAAAATCCTACCCTGGTTCTCAATTTTTAGAGTATGAACGCAAACTCGGCTTTCAAAATGCTTGGAAAAACCGCCTCGATGAAATTCTTGGAGATAATCTGAAGCATTATCCTTCCGAAGAGGTAGAAGAAAAAAACTTTGAAGATGTTCGTCAAGAACCTTGGCACTATCATCCGGATATGCCTGATATGGCAAGTTCATTTCTACCTTTATTGCCTGCGGCTCTTATAGTTTTAGGAATGAGTATGTATCAATATTTCAAGGCTAGAAATTCGTCACAAGACACACTTCCTTTACAATACGACATTGATGCAATTGAGCGCTATTTTTCGATGCGCCCGGACGTTGTTCTTGCCAGATCTCTTGAAATTGCTGTCGAATTTTTTGTTATTGCCCTTGAAAGTTTTTTGAATAGGATTGCATATGCATTGGTCCAGTCGGACAAAGCGAAGACTGAACTTTCAAAAGTACGGGCTAAGGAGCTTCGAGAATCAATAACAAGGTGATATATAATGCATGCAGACAATCATAATTTTATCCTTGCACAAAACAAAAAAATATATTTTAGTTGTCTTTCCCATATTAGAACGGTACATAGGTTGTATTTTTTTGCATTCAGGCAAAATGGAAGTATGTATGAGATTATAGCTTTTCTAATCTCTTGGACATTTTAAAAACTTAATTTTTATGTATATATTTTTGTAAAATTCAATAGGATGGGTCCTGCTTTTATCAAGCTAGGTCAGGCATTAAGTTCTCGTTCGGATTTAGTAGATGAAAGTACTATGGTTGAACTATCATTATTGCAAGATGCGTTGCCTTTTTTCCCGAATGATGTAGCACATGAATCTATTCGGAAAGAACTTGGGATGTATCCCGAAAAACTATTCGATTGGTACAGTGAAAATCCAGTTGCCGCAGCATCTCTTGGACAGGTAAAACTTTAAGCTAGGCATTTAATATACACTTGAAATAGGTCTGTAAGACATTGTTTCTCATTTATGTATCGCTTTTAAGTAGTATAAATTCAACTCATCAAGCTGATATTTTACTAGATTATTATTTTATAAATTGTTCATTTTCTTTACTAATTTATTGGTCAAGTTTTTTCTGGAATAATAGAAGTTTTCCACATGCATACAAGCTAATTTTTTTCAAATATATACGAGAAAATTTGTTCTATTACAAAATTAATTTAAAATTTGTAGTTCAGACAATGTTAATGTCTCCTCTAGAGACCAATGTAGCTAATAGATTCAAGATATATACATAGTTTTACATTTGGTGTCCTGCCATTTCAGTCTTGCCTCACACAGAAGTGATGATCAATTTACTCAACTCTCTATTTTTCCATATCTTTGAATTTAACAGATCCTCAATTTATGTGAACCAATATATTGTAATTTAAATTTTATGTTGAAACCCCTCGAATCCATTAAAAAATAAGTACTTTTAGAGGACACACCTTCTATTACTCCCCAAGTACTCTATGAAATACATTCCCTATACAAATGCTTTAAATTTCTCAATTTCAGCCTATACTACGACATGATATTTTTGAGCTATATCACCTCACAACTTTGACAATAGTTGTTACAATGGATGCCAAACAATTTTTTTGATAAAATTTAGTGTCCTTTCACAAAGATCCGATATCATTTGTTAGTTTAATTTGTCAGTTTGTGAATTATTCCTTTTCTTGCCATATAATGCTTTCCGAATTGTAAACGTATCGAGTTGTTAATATGCGATACTTTTACCAGGTATACAAAGCCCGAATTGATGGACAATTAGTGGCTGTTAAAGTTCAGCGCCCAGGGTTGGTACACTGTATAGCCCTTGACTGCTACATACTACGAAATATGGTGCGTCTTTTTTCTGGACTTTCTGCGCTCCCAGGAATCCATTTTCGAACAGATCTGGTCGGAGTCGTGGACGAGTATTCCTCGCGCCTATTTGAAGAGCTTGATTACAAAACAGAATTGAGGAATATGAGAAAATTTCAGAGGTTATATGGCCATCTTGAGGGTATTTACATTCCAAAGGTATATAACTCTTTTTGCCTTTAGATTTTATTCATATGCTTGAATTTGAATCTTTTTTCTATTTTTATTCCTATTTCACATTTAAACTGTATATATTATGCGTTGCGGTCATTGTTGCATATGAAGGATCAGCATTTGTGTAAACAGTTATACTTTACTTTATATGCTATTACTAAATGTAAGATTCAACCTAATATGAGTTAAGTATTTCATTATCAGAAGAATCTGAAAAATTGAAGTCCCCTGGTTGTTTATAGCCGAAAATTCAACTATATTGGCGATAATTTTTCCTGACATTTTTATAATGAGAACTGTTAACTTCCTGCATATTTATTTTGAGGTTCCAGTAAAATTGCAGATTTCCATCCAAAAGAGTTGATAGCCTCTATAAGCATAGTTTTTTATGATTATTGGTTAGTGTAGGTATACGATCAATATAGCAGTCGTCGGGTCATTGTAATTGAATGGATTGAAGGGGTGAAACTTGTTGATGAAAAGGCAAAAGTAAAACCAGAAGATCTGCCTTTGCTGCAAGTAGGCATTCAGTGCACTCTCACACAATTGCTGGATAAGGGCTTCTTACATGCTGGTAAATTCTCATGTCTAAGGGACTTTTTGATTTCTGTGCATAAATTTGCATTAACTTTTATTTGTCAAAGTTGAATTTAGTGAGAGCTATTAAAAAGAATTCCATAGACATATCGTAAATTTTTGTCACAACACTCAGATTTAGATTTTTTATGTATTTCATTTTGTATTGTAAAATACTGTTTGAAACTTTTCTCTAGTAAGGATAACAATACACTTTTTGTTCGCTTTCAGTTAGCGGCTTATTTTCTTTAAAAATATATATATTTTTTCCTAATGTGACCACTTATTTGAAAATCGATGTATACTCTTGCCTCTAGTTTCCATGGATGGACACATTATTTTATATTTTTATTTTTTTTCACTTATTCCAGATCCGCATGGTGGAAATTTATTAAAGACACCATCTGGAAAGCTTGCATACATTGATTTTGGCCTGGTTTCCGACATACCAACTAGCGTGATGGATACTATAATTTGCGCTACAGTTCACCTCATGAATAGGGCTTATCCAGCCCTTGCTGCAGATTTTCCGGGGCTAGCTCTGATGAGCGCCGATGATGCCCAACGCGATTTACCAGAGTTTACGACTGCCTTAAAGAATGCGTTTGACCCTATTATGCTAGATTTAAGGGCTAAATTAGACTCTGCACAGGATGAAGGGGGTTGCTTCCCTTCTATACCCCTGGCTAAGATTATTGACAAAATATTTTCTCTAGCCCAAAAATTCAATTTCGTGATTCCGCCATACTTTTTGAGCAATTTACGGGCGTTGGGAGAGCTTGAAGGTCTTGCTATGTCTGCAGATTCGAATTTTAATCTTGTGGGAGTGATTTATCCATATGTAACACGTAGGCTGTTAACGGATCCATCACCACGATTACGTTATGCATTGAGAGAGTTTATTATCGATAGTAATGGAATGCCTCGTTGGGATGTTATTGACACTCTGTTACGTGACGCTTCGTTACTGAACAACTCCATTCGTGAATCATCGGTGCAAAAATTGAATCGCCCTTCAACTGCTGAAATTGGAATTGACTTCATGATATCAAAAGAGGGGGCATTCCTACGAAATATATTGGTGTTACAAATGATGGATGATATATCAGTGCGAGTAAACCGAATTATTGATCGATTTGAATCAGCCTTGACCCGTATTTTCGGCCTGCCTCGTGTCCAATCCAAACGCCCCAACTTGAAAGGAAATCCTTCCATCCGTGAGTCACGTCGCCGATTTCGCCAGTTACTTGCTTTTCGGCCTCTTGCCCGACCTGCTGTTACCTTTCGATTCTCAATTTTAGTGTCCAATATATTGGTCCGCTTGGGATTTGAAATTATATGGCGATCAACTTCAAGATTAGCTTTAGATATATTCAAGTCCTTCAAAAAAATTGGAGATGTACTTGGTAAAAAAGAAAAATCAAGTTCGAATCTTTCAGGGATGACAAAATCAGATAAACAAAGCATACAAAAGAGCTGATCTTCGTTTAGCAGTTATGATTTCATAGTAATTCCTCTGAAGGACATTCGTTGCTGTTCAGCACGGATTTATGCATTTGTCCTTCATGTTAGGAAAACGTGGTAGTGCAGTGATATCAGGAAAGACTAGTGCAACTTTACTTGTCAAAATCTAGCAATATTTATGGTACAAGATATAATAATATTTTTTACAGTGTTTTTTCGATTACAAGATTGAATAATGCATTGTTGAAAATTTCAGTTTTTGAAGGCATCTAATCAGTTGAAAAGAATTCATAGTAAAAAATGTAATAGAAGAGTTGAAGCTATCAATAATGGCAGTCTTGATATGATAAGAAATTCGTGCATGTGCTAGAGAGCCTCAAAAACTCCTTTTTTATGTGATGTTCTACAAACCACGCATAAATATATATAAAAGTTTGACAAATCGTGCCAATTGCACTGTTAAAAAATATAAATTACAAGAAGCCACAATCCACATTATTAATACATTTTGTAGTAGTAGTTGCAACAACATCTCTGAATGGTTTTCACTACAAAATTACTTCGATCACCACATTACATTACTATTACTTACTGGAGTTGTTACTGGATGGCCAATGTAGTCATGATACTATCACTGGAACATTTTACTGCCTCAATAGTAGAACGGGCATAGGCAAAAAGTCTGAAAAAGTAGTAGATATTTTTCTGGTAACTTGCTGCCAGTAAGCAATATTTTCTTGCATTAGAAAAGATTTATACTTTCAATTACCATGATAACTAAGATGGCCATATATCTAAGTCTCCTGTCATATTTAAAGCAAAGTCCAGGTCAACTGGAGAGCATAAATTGAAATTGACATTAGTGAAATGAAAGTCTTAGTTAGGCAACCTGGATTTTGGGTCTTAGGTTTTGTCCAATTTTTTCACCACTCGAGAGAGCCCCTGTAAACTCTCATAATTAAAGCGAATTGTCGGGTAAAATGTACAAATCTTAATGAGATTTGTCGTAATAACTAGAAAACTGCCTGATTTTTTCAAGGGAAATTTTGGCTCAGCTTGCCTTAATTTTTTAACACACACCACATAATGAGCTGCTTAAATTATGATTCTCTTCAGTAAATCTCATATAAACTGCATTATTCTCACATGTTCAACCTCAATTAATGGGTCGAATAGTCAGATGCCTAAAAAAATGGAGTCTTAAGCGAATAATGTATGATTTTGCGAAAAATCTTTCAGTATTATGATAACTGTTACGTCTATATATTGAGAATATGGATCTGGCAAAAAAATAACTTAGCTTACAGTGGCTGATATTTAACGTTCTCTCTACATACATTTAATGTATCATGTTCATACACATACCTTAAATCTAGGAAAAATGCATAAAAAACAGCAAACACGACATGGCGCTAAAAATATTTTCAATTTTCGGTAGTAAAAGCAATGATTAATGGCGGCTTAAATTCTCATTCGCAGAATGCTCTGGAAAGCTACCTAGCTATCAGTAACTATGTACTTATTTCCCATTTTTGAACCGCTTCGGAATCCAAGCGCTATTCCAATCAAAGATGAGACTACACATGCTGTGGTAACAATAAAAGGGCTCCATGATTGGACACGGCGTAAATCTGCAGTATCATTTGTAGGATAAACATCTGGCATTAACGAAGAGCTCAACAAATGATTTTCTGCAGTTTTAGAACAAATGGAATTCAGCGCAATCCAAAGTTCCAAAGAATCTTTACGTCCGTCACAGAAAGAAAGACTGCATTTTCTAGCTATTTGGCCAAGAGTATTGTCTGCAATTGGAGAATTAAGACTCACGGCTCCACAAGCGACAATTGCAACGAGCAGAAAAAAAAGTGCATTCCACGAGCTACTTCGAATCATAGAGTAGAAAAATAGGCCGCTATCCTATAAAAATATCTAGAGCAATATCAAGTATAGAAGTACATCAAGCATAACAGCAGCTCGGAATTGACGTTTAGTAATTTACTTGTTGCATTGTAGTTCATAATTTTGAATTTTGGAAGACAATTTGGTAAATTTTAGGGTTATTACTGGACATTCTTTGATGGTGGAAATTGGATGAATAATTTCATTTATTGTAAATCAACAAATCATGATATTTCTTCAAGTTTAAATCCCACAAAGCTCAGTTTAAAATTTTCCACCAGCAGAACTAGTCAATATAATTTGACATTTTCTAAAAAAACGAGTTTTTCTCGAGTTGGATATAATATTTTTTCCAGGGAAGGACTTCTTTTTTTAAATTTAGTCCAAATCGATGTCCAATCTTGACCAACTTGATATTGGCTGGGAAGCATTTATTTTGCGTAAAACTGACTCTTTATTTTTTGATGTCATGGAAGACAACAAGTCTCTGGAATTGTATCTCTAGAGATTACCTCTACAGAAACAGAGATTCATTATGTATTTCGGATAACTGCAACCAAAGCAATCCTATATCTGCTACTATCCTTTTTAAGCTGATTTTTCAAGTGAATTAATTAATTCTGCAATGGTATTAAGTTCTGATCTGATGAGTTTGCAATTAGCCATTTGAATCAGGAAATGATATTTCAGCTATAAATCTTGAGAAAAAAATCAAAATATAAAACACAAGAACTGTAAAAGATGTGCTGAACATGAAAATATGCGTGCTTCATATTATGGCAAAGAATTGGTCAAGATCCAGCAAGCTACTGCTTGTACATTTCAAATCATCATCCAAACACAAAGATCTGTCAGGAATGTAAAATACAACATAAACACAAGGAATTGTGACAGAATACGTATATTATTACATCCTAAATTGTGCTGATAAAAGTGAGATAACTTTATCAACACAACAAAATATCACTTACTGAAACTTGTTCTTATAATTCAAACGGGAACTTGTTCTCATAGTCAGAACTGAAACTTCAACATAGCATTAGTAGAAACATACCGCAGCTACAGAATAGAACTAACTCCCTTAGAGGTTAACTCCTAATAAGATCATATTTAGTTGACTTTGATTATATTAGTCCTAGCAACTTCAATACATTGCATAACATATGATCTAAACTAAGATTTAAGTTTCTTAAAAGTAAACTGCTCAATACTACCATGTTGTACAAGTTTAAAAGTTGACTAAGTAAGGCAAAAACTCTTGCATAGTAATCAGCAGGAAGATATTCAAAATCATCAATAAATGAACAGATGTTTTGTAAATAATCCATACACAATATTATGTATGCTGATACTTGCCAATACCTTACAGGATTTTCAGTTTTGAAATGAATTTATTCACAATATCAAATAGCCAATAAATTTATGGCACTTTACTCATCTAAATTGACTTACACCATCTTAATTTAAATCAGATAATATTTATTTTAACATTTTTTTGCTCTTGAGATATCTTTGAACTTGTATACACTTCTGATGAAATGAAATTGCAGTTATACTTATGAGGTGGTGTACAAGCATGGCACTTTGAAAGTACAGAGAGAAGTTTAAATATCCAGAGGACTTTGAATCCCATTTTTGTATCTGTACTTTTCTCAACCGTAGTTTAGTATCTGAGTATTAGGAATTAACTCCTTTAAGAACTAATTCTATTTTTATAGCTGCAGTCAGTTTTCGTTTACTACGTTCCAAGTAAATTGGCTGCACAGATGCCAGTAGGGTTACATATTTTGCTGTGTTGATAGAGTTAGCTAACTTCTATCAACACAATTAGTGCATGATAAATGCACATATTTCTGTCACAGTTTCTTGTGCTTTGTTGTGTTTCATGTTTCTAATATTGAGATTTATAGCTATAGACAGCTTTTATCATTAGCTAGAAGATTAATTACTTGTAAAAAATTGAAATAGATTATCATTGCCAATAAAAAAAGTTTACTCTTTTTTGATGTTGATTTGCATGACAAGATTGTCACAATATAGGAATACACTCCTTATCTATAATCCTACATACAACAAAGATCCTTCCAACAATACCCACGTCTTCAATGTCTACACCATCTTTCATTATTCCTTAAAGT